>JAJOZX010001275.1:405000-427500 GCA_023014485.1 Bathynomus jamesi | reverse complement strand
GGTGAGGATGAGTCTGGATCATCTGAGAGGTCTATGTCATGGCAGTATGAAGATGATGTACTGGCAGTATTGTCAGTCTTGTTTCTTGATTCCATGTGTTTCAAACATTTCATTAAATGCATTTTTATTCGCTCTTTTATTACTTATTTCATTACTGCAATGTTTGCATCTAACTTTACTAGTCCCATCAATAATATTGACTTCACTCCATTCATGCCCTGATTTTCTTCCTGATCCAAAGGTCTTTGGCATTATTTAATGCAGTTATAACTTCAAACAGACTAATTCTGTAGGCTAGCAGTAAAGATAAATATGCTGTTGCCAGTTTGTTTTATTTAACTGTGAAATAAAAGAAAAAATATTCAGTAATATGAATTAAATAGATATAACTAGCTGAATTAAGTTCCCTTTGGGAGCTGTAATTCATCTACTTCCAGCAGAAGACACAGGGGCCTGTCTTCCATAGGAAGTATAGCCTAACAAATAGGATAATTTACCACACCAAATTTAGTTCAAATTGGTCCATGTTTTCCAAATTTTGTTGTGAAGCTCAATCTGAGAAAATAATAACTTTATGCTTAATTGCCTGGAAGGCAACCTTTTGCTAAAAACAAGACAAATGTTATATTAATAGTGTATGGTACAGTACAGTATTATTATAAAAATAAGAATAGGTAGGTCTAATATGAACTACCATATGGACATATGAAAAAACCCAATTTTACCCGGGTTTTTTCGGGTTTTAGGTGAAAAAACCCGAAAAAAACCCACCTGGGGTGGGCTTTTTCAAAAAAAGTGGGTTTCTTGCCAACCCTGCTGAGGGGGCACCCTCGCAAATCGTGAATATGTACATTTAACATTAATATACTGCGTGGTCATTGCAGTTAAATGTACATATTCACGATTTGCGAGGGTGCCCTCTCAGGGCATTGGTTTCTGCCCTATGTAGGAGAATTTCGACTTATGACTGATCGAGGCCCGTGGTGTAATGGATAGCGCATCTGACCGGCAATCGGAAGATCCTGGGTTCGATTCCCGGGCGGTTCACCTCATTTTTCATTTGTTCGTTATTTCTCTTCCTCGTGTGCAGAACGCTCCTCTCTACTTATGTCGTTTCTATACATATATATATATAGGGCGGGCCGAAAGTCTGGATCCATAGGAAAATATTTATTTTAATACATAAATTACAACAAACGGTAAATACTTAAAATGAATATCAACTTTAACTCGTAAATGCGTATCCGTGATACTGTACAGTAGTTCGTACTCCAGTATAAATACTCAAATACTTTTTTATTTCAGCCCAGAAATGGCTTCGAATCTAACAACAGAAGACCGGGTAGAACTTGTGCTCATGTACGCAAAACAGGGCGCTACACACAGAGAAGTTGCTACCGAATTCAATAGAAATCATCCTGATAAGCATCCAGTAACACATGCGACTGTTGGCAAGTTGTTTAAACGTTTCAAGGAAACAGGAAGTGTACATGATCAACGGCGTTCTGGTCGTCCAAACACTGCAACTGATGAAAATACCTCTGCAATGGTATGTGAAACTTTAACGAATAGTCCAGTGAAGCCAACAAGAAGATTATCAAATGAAACACGCATCTCGAGAACGTCAATTCGAAGAATTATTAAAAATCATAAATTCCATCCCTAAGTGTCTCGATGTCAGAGGCCGCCAATTTGAGCATTTGTTATAATTTGTTGTTTATACTGGAGTACGAACCACTGTACAGTATCACGGATACGCATTTACGAGTTAAAGTTGATATTCATTTTAAGTATTTACCATTTGTTGTAATTTATGTATTAAAATAAATATTTTCCTATGGATCCAGACTTTCGGCCACCATATACACTGGGTATCAAATTATTAGCCACTTCGCAAATTTTGAAATTTCTGAGAAACCGCGCAATCAAACCTTGTACGATCCTGAATATATATTGCTCATGTGTATCAAGGTTGTCTGTGTAAATTTTATGGAGTTATGTTCATAAGTATGGATATGGCAACAATTTAAATAATTTAAGCTGAAATACAGCGTCTCACATTAATAGCCAGGTATAATGAAAACACATTTAAACAAACATTAAAGTGTTTTTTAATTGGATATTCAATGTACAAAGAAAGAAATCATCATAAATATGGAAATAATGAACATAATAATATCAAAATGACCTCATAAGGTTGTTAATAATGGATGTACGATCCTCCACTTGAAAGAACTTTCCTGAGGCGCTCATCCATTGAATTCGTCAAGGTGAGGATCTCATCTGATGAAATGGTACGAGCAGCATCCACAACAGCCTCCCAGAGTGCATCCTTACTCGAAAACTGCCGTCCATCTCGATAAACTCGCCTCTTCAGGAGACTCCACAAGTTTTCAATCGGGTTGAGATCGGGGGAACACGCTGGCCACTTCATTAATCGAGAGCCAGAGAAGCCTAATTGCTGCAGATATTCCGTAGTTTGCTTAGCCGAGTGTGAGGGTGCATTGTCCTGCATAAACACCAGCGTTCTCTTGAATGTGACCCTCTGCTTCTTGAACCACGGTAGGTTTTCCTTTAAGAAGGCAACGTAGGCATTGGCAGTCATCTTAACGCCGTCTGGAACTCTCCATGGCCCAACCATCATACCTCCAACAATGCCTGCCCAAAACATGATGCCACCTCCCCCTTGCTGGCGTCTCAAACGATGAGGACGGTTCCCTCCAATTGTTACCCAACCCTTGCTCCATCCATCTGGTCCGTCGAGGGTAGCACGGCATTCGTCAGTGAAGAGGACTTTTGAAAAATCAATTTTCATGTAGTCCTCTGTCCATTTCAGTTGATTCTGCTTATGAACTACCTTCAGAGGAGGCCTTGTAACAGGCTTGACGTGCTTGGCTACCTTCTTCAGGATGCGACATCTGGTAGCTTTCGACACTTTTTCCTCGCCACAACGTTTGAAAAGTTCATCACTGGTCAGGCACAGGTTTATCACAGCTTCACGCTTGATACGAGACAAGGTACGTCGAGAAACTGTCCTCGACACACCTTTGTCAGCCCTCGAACGGACAGCACCAGGAGCCTCGACGAATCTCTTCACTGTGCGGTGATATCTTCCCAGGATTTTTGATATTTCCAGGGTTGTCTTCCCCTTTGCCAGCTCAGAGACGATGGTGGACTTCTCATCAGAGGTTAAATCACCTTTGTGACCCATAATCACACACTTATTTGGCACCTGGCTAATAATTAGAGACACCAAAGTCGTTGCTAATTCATGCAAATGGCCGCCGTTTGTTTACGTTTGCGCAGAATGAAATGATTTTAATAGTGTATGCGCAGATAGGTGTCGCCATCATTCAGTGACTGTGAGTGACCTTGACGAATTCAATGGATGAGCGCAAAGTGGCTAATAATTTGATACCCAGTGTATATATATATATATACAGTGCCCGCGAAAAGTATCCGATCACTCAAAATACAATATTTTCCCTTGATATTCAGAGACACGTAATTCACTTTCTATTTGTTCTAGCGACATCTGGTAACTTTGAGGTTGCTCGCTGATATGAGAGCTATCCAACGCATTCTCAAATTAGTGTTCTGGTAGCCTTCGTTGCGGGTGGCTGTGTCTCAAATTTGTCAGATTTCACTGTTTGTGTAAATTTCTTGATATTTTTTTTTTTTTACAGAAAGTGGTCTAAATAAAATTTATATATAATGTGTGCTAAAAAACAACTTAAGAGTGATTGTCGAGGTGCTATTGTTGCTTTGCATGCATGTGGTAAATCACAGAGACAGATAGCTAAGGAATTAAACATATCCCAAAGTACCGTTAATTTATGGGTTTCACGGGCTAAGAACAATGGTGGCCTAACCACGCCAGTCCCTAAAAAACGATCTGGCAGACCGAGAAAAACAAATTCGCGAACAGACAAACTTATGAAACGTTTAGTATTGAAAAACCCAACAATAACTGCGAAAGAAATAAAATTTAATATGAATAATTTGTTATCTGGTGTTTCTGAACGAACTATCCAGGAGCGGCTCCAAAAAGAACTCGGATTACCATCTCGCCATGCTGCTAAGAAACCGTTCATTAATGAAAAAATGCGTAAAAAACGTGTCGCATTTTGTAAAAAATACATTCATTGGACTGTTGATGACTGGAAGAAGGTTTTATTTAGCGATGAGTCGACATTTTTGACATTCAGAAGTTGTCCAAAAAAGGTTCGCCGGCCTATTGGCTCAAATAGGATGGACCCTAAATACACCCTAAAGACAATGAAACACCCTCCAAGTGTGATGGTTTGGGGTTGTTTCGGTTACTATGGGCGTGGAAACTTATATTTTCTTCCGAAGAACACAACTATGAATGGTGCACGGTATTTAGCAATGCTACAGGATAAACTTCCAATGGCAATGGCAATCCAAAGGACAAAAACATACATGCATGATGGTGCACCATGTCACAGGGCCAAAATAGTGACAAAATGGATTACTGACAATAAATTTGATATTTTGGATTGGCCTGGTAATAGTCCAGATCTCAATCCGATAGAAAATCTGTGGCTAATAATAAAAAATAAGGTTGAATGCCACGACACTGGCTCAGTCGAAAAATTACAAGAGGCCATCAAAAAGGTATGGTGCAAGGAAATATCAGTGGAAGTTTGTCAAAACTTGATTAAATCCATGCCAAAACGTCTAGAACAAGTCATCCAAACCAAAGGACAGATGACAAAATACTAATATAAGGTTAGTATACATTTAAACATTGTTTTTTATGTAAAAAATACAAATTTCAAGGGTGATCGGATACTTTTCGCGGGCACTGTTTATATACCCCGCAAGGGGGTTCTAAGCTCGTGCTCCTGAGTGCTCTTTGTGCTCGTTTGTACGTGCTTGTTCCTGGAGGTTTCACGTGCGCCCTCCCGGCCCTAGCACCCAAGGATGATGGGGCTCGACCCTGCAGTCCTTGGTCTTTTTCCACTTCGACTGTCCCCTCCACCCTTTCTTTTTCCTCTGTCTTTCCTCTCACTTTTTCTTTGTTTTTCCGCTGAGATATGCCCTTTAAATAGAGGCGAATCGGTTCTTCCTGAACTTAAAAAAAAAAAAAAAAAAAAAATATATATATATATATATATATATATATATATATATATATAAGGGTGGATCACTTTTCACTTTTTTTTAAAAATTATAGCTGGTCAAAGTTTTTCCCATGATTTGGTTCAGTGGAAGTACACTGACACCATTTTTACCAAAATCGATCAATATTTAGGGGTCGCGCATCGACCTTGAAAATTTCAATTTTGGAAATTTGGCCAAATTGACAATTTTTTACTGAATAAAGATAAATCATCAAATGACCATATTTTCTGAATCCTCTCAGTGAAAGAAATCCTCTCAGATACTTACTCAGATGACTTACCAAGTTGATAGGACAAGTGGTTTAGAAGTTATACTCACCTTGAGATAGCATTAAAATTTAAAATACCGTATTTGTCCCCGTACCTCCATATGCTGTCTGCCATTGTCTGCTTTTTAGGATAAGATAAAACGAATAAGGAAAGATCAAATGTATTTTGTATTAAAACGGTTTACCGATATCACTAAAGGCACTTACTCCGGTGCCCCTAACTAGGTTCAAAAACTGTATGAATCGTGGTTAGAACACACGTCATCTTAAGGCGTGCGCCATGTACTCTCTCTGCTAACTCCCTTTCCCTCTGCGCTACGTCATCTTGGCAAGTGACGACTTCTTGAAGTCACCGAGTTCTTTCCGGCTCTTTTCCACGAGCTGAAGAAGACCCTGCAGCTGTGACTCGTCTTTTGTGACAGTGTTCGCGTAATCTTCTATCAGTTTTATCCCTCTCTCTGCCACGTCGTTGGTAACTTTCAGATGCGAGATGACATTCTTCAGATCACAGTAGTTCTTATCTTGATCCCACTTATTCACCGGCAGAGTGAGCCACGTAGACGCGCACACCTGCAGGCCTGTGAACACGAACCACGATGACTCATCGATCAGGTCCGGAAGGCGCGTCGTGTCATCAACCGAGACGTTGTCATACGTGAAGTCCTCGGGCACAGCGAGGCGGCACAGCTTCTTTGCCATCTCGTGCTTCACAGTGTCTTCCACTTTGTCACTGCAGAGGGCGAAAACGACGGTCTGAGGCCTCAGATACCACAAGTGCCGCCTGATCACTGCCAGTGAAGCCTCTGCAATCTCGCGATCCACAGCCCTGTACTGCAGAAGACGCTGGTACAACACAAGGTCATTCAGCGGGGCATCAGCTGCGACAGGAGCCGCCAGCCAGGCAGGTGCGTAGAGGAGTGCAGTAAATAGTACCACTCTCTGAAGTTTCTGTACCAGCTCGTCGTCGAACTCCAGCTGACCGCTGAACATCAGGAGCTTCGTGTAGTAGATGATCTGAAACGAATACGCACTGTGATGTATAAATACCGATACCACTCCATATAAGTTTGTTTAATGGTAAATTATTTATCTTATTTTTTTCTGGTAGGGACTTCAAATGGCTGTTTGCAGAAGGCAATACAATATTTAACTTCTAATTCAAAATACCAACCTTGGCCATCCACCTCGCATGATGGTAGGCTCCTGGGCGCATGAAGTGTGTGCCACGACGTGGCTGGGCCCCGAGTACCAGGAGTGTAATCTCCGCCACTTCTCGGTAGTCTTCTCTGACAAGACCAGAAGCGGTGCCGAGGAACTTGACTGCCTCATCTCGGAGCTCCATCAGCCACGTCACCTCCGCCAAATGCTCGATCTCCAGCTCGCGATAAGTCGAGAGGTCGAGCTTGTCCCACCTGAAAGGGGAGTTATGAAAATATTGCATGAAAACGACTGAAGTTTCCCTTTTCGACTGCTATTAACATCATTAGTAGAAGGACGCTGATATCTCAATTGCTCTGAAGGCAAAAAATCATTGGAGAAAACAAATGCGCCTTAGACTTGAAATTCACCTTCTCCTCAGATACTGGAACAAAGGTTCAGTTGGTGCTGTGGTTCTTCCAAACGCGGTGATGACCACTGCCCCCACGATGAGCTCCATAACGTGATGGCGACAGCCCAGCTGGAAGAGCGGTTTACCAAGCATGTTCTCCAGCCGGACCACCGCACCCTGCACCCTCCCCGTATTGGAGGAAGTTGTGTCGAAGCACAGTCCAATCACGTTGTTCTCGCATCCCCAGTCTTTGAGAGCACGAAAGGTCGCCTGGGCCTGGGACAGACCGGTGCCGTCAGCAACAGTCGGAACGGCCAGCAACTTTCCTTCTGTGCATTGGGGAGCTCCGGAGATGAGAATCGCCTGGCGGTGCTCCAATGATCCAAGAGAGTCCTGAAACGTATGTCATACATGCCAATCCATTATCGTCCACTGGAATATGTCAATCCACTGTCGTCACTGGAACATGTTAATTCACTGTCGTCCACGGTGAGGGCAAAACTGACCTTGATTACTTTACCGTCCCAGTGGACGACAGCATGCCTCGGAGATACGAAGGATTTCTGCACAGCTGTCGACACTTCACAACGATGTGCCACTCTTCCACGGCGAGACGTGTCCTTCGAGATACTGAATTTGTCCAGGTCTGCGGGCGGATCTGCCGAACGTAGGACTGCCGCCACGACACTTGCCACCTATGTGCGAAATTGAAAGGAAATTGACAAGGATGCGTATGGTTTTTATGTGACAAAATAATCACTAAATTTTCCGTCGTTACGTCTATTATATCTTTGTCAAGGAAAGATCATTACTGATATATACACACCTGATTATTGGACATCCGGAAGCGATCAGCCACTTCAATAACAGCCGGTGCATTGAGGATGCGGTGAGGAAGGCTGATTGATACAGTTGATTCTCTCGGCTGTCGGTATGGTGGTTCTAGCTGTGATTCGGAGTTGCTCGATGATCTGCTTTCTATAGATTCATCGTCGCTCTCAGCTTCGGTTCCTAATTTCGTTTTTGAGGTGCCTAGCTCATCACGAGATTGTTGTCTTGAGAGTTGCCGTTTTCTCTTGACAACGAACACTATCATTCCCACTCATTGTTGCCTGGCGTTGATCCTCATAAAATTTAATATCTTCTTGTTTGTTGTTGTCTGAGAGCAGTCGACTTTTCTGTATCTCTTCAATAGCATCGGGAGCTCCGATGTCCCAGAGCTTGTTCAGATTTTCTGAAAACTTCTCCCTGCCTTTTCCCGCGTCACTGTCTCTCATCTTGCTCTTCTGCAGCGAGCGCCACTCTTCCCACAGTAACTCCAGTTTTCTTTCGCAGTTACGCCTCGTGATCGTCTTTATACGTGCCATGTTCCAAAATGCCAGAACATTGGCCACCGTGTCTTTTACGGCGGCCTTCCTGTCAGTAGTTTCCTGCTTGGCATAGAAGAAGTACTGGAGAACTTGATGGGTGGTTGGCAATTTGGCACCACCGATCGAGGAAGATGGCTGACCAATTAAGAAGACGTCCGTGGCTGACCTTAGAGAAGGTGGTGCTGTTGTTGCTGCTTTCTCTTTTCCAGAATAAGTAACTTTCAGAGTCTTCCCACTCCTGGTTGTTAACAGTTTATCCATTGTACTAAAGTCTAGACTTATCAAACAAGAATCAATTGACACAGTTGATCTGTAAAAAGCAAACTGTGATTAGTAAAAATATTGGTCATAGACATAGCGTGTGTGTGTAATTGGGATTTTAGGATGCGCCAGCTACTGATGCTATGATTACGTCCATAACGGGGGACAAATACGGTATTTTAAATTTTAATGTTATTTCTAGGTGAGTGTAACTTCTAAACCACTTGTCCGATCAACTTGGTAAGTATCTGAGAGGATTTCTTTCACTGAGAGGATTCAGAAAATATGGTCATTTGATGATTTATCTTTATTCAGTAAAAAATTGTCAATTTGGCCAAATTTCCAAAATTGAAATTTTCAAGGTCGATGCGCGACCCCTAAATATTGATCGATTTTGGTAAAAATGGTGTCAGTGTACTTCCACTGAACCAAATCATGGGAAAAACTTTGACCAGCTATAATTTTTAAAAAAAAGTGAAAAGTGATCCACCCTAATATATATATATATATATATATATACACACACACACACACAATAAATATATATATACACACACACACACACTATATATATATATATATATATATATATTACACACACACACACATATATACCGGGTGTATATATATATATATATTAGGGTGCCACTTATTTGGGGTGTTTTTCATTTTTTGGGAATTTCTATCAGGACGGGCGCATTTCTGGTGTCATTCCGTCTAAAAACATTGTGTGTAAAATAGTTTTGAAATAAAATAATAATTAGAACTGCCTCAACGAGGTCAAAGTTTATACTTTTTGTCGAAAAGTACTCATGGCGTTCTGTTATCATGTCAGTTTTCGTTTCGATAGCTGCTGTAGTTTCTGAGTTGAAAAATGATGATAGACAGACAGACGGACGGTCAGAGTCGTTGGTTTAGTCTTCCGCACTGGTGTACAGAAGACTAAAATGAGGTATTATACGGGGTGTAACACGAGTTTATCCAAATATTGATACAGGCGAAAGAACATGTTATTCTAAGTAGAAAATGGGTTGGGACGAGTTTTGCCAACACTAACAGTGTTTCATTCTCTTTTTCAGTGAGTTCTGAAACGACGTGATGGCTTCGGCAACAAGATCTAAAACAGCAGTCTATCTCCTGGGGACCGTGGACCACAGCATCACAGGAAGCATGCTGCCTACGGGAAAGCAGGCGCTTCAGTACTTTTTCCACCTTCACCTTGACGTCAAGAAGCCGATCAAGGAAGCAGCCGCTGAGACAGTGACCGCAGTCAAGGAATTCTGGGAGCGGTCCCGTATTCCTACGCAGAAAGACCAACGCGCAAGGGACAAGGTTCTCCGAATGTACGAGAAGTGGCGGGCTCTGAACAAGAACTCGAAACGGCGCACTGTGACCCAAATCAGGAACGAGGCCGAGTTCCTCTCATCCCTTGACCGCCTCTTCGACATCGCACACGAACAGGCGATGTCGATGATCACAATCGAAGAGGACAGGGAGTTCCTGACGGGACAAAGGGCCGAGGTGCGGCGCGGCCGCATCTCCTCCACACGTGACATGACGCTGCACACTGAGGAGGAGCGTGCGAGGAGACAGGAAGCGGAAAGGAGCCGCCGGCAAGATGATGAAAGGGCGAACAGAGAGAGCCGAGAAGAACTCGTCGAACTGGCATCGAGCTCCAGCTCAGGTGCAAGCAGCCCGACTCGGTCACCGACACGGCGTCGTCGCCGAGAAGAAGAGGAAGAGCTCTCTCTCCCGGGCCCGTCCACGTCGAATGCAGAAGCATCTACGACCCCTTTACCACCCAAGCGATTCCGCGCGTCGAAAAAGATGATCACCCCTGATCTCTCCGCAGCGATGGATCGGACGAAACTTACCGACCGAGAAGGTGTTTTTTTGCTGTCGGCGGCTGCGAGGAGCTTGGGCCACGACCCTGAGGAGCTGGTCTTGAACCGCGAATCCTCCCGCCGCGACCGAGCAAAGTTCCGTGCTATGGCAGCAGCGGAAATGAAGGCAGCCTTCCATCCTACTGTGCCGCTGACCGTTCACTGGGACGGGAAAATCGTACCAGCGGCTGACGGAGGCCCTGCTGAAGATCGCCTTCCAGTTCTGGTGTCTGGGGAGAACGTCGACAAGCTTCTGGCTGTGCCCAGCCTCCCCGACGGCACCGGCCGCGCCATGGCGGAAGCCGTCCTCTCTGCCCTCGAGGATTGGGACATCAAAGGACGGATCTGTGCCCTCTCTTTTGACAACACCGCCTCAAACACAGGACTCTCAGGAGGAGCTTGCTATATCATTGAGCAGAAACTCGAGAAGACAGTGCTTCATTTGGCTTGCCGCCACCACATCCACGAACTGGTGTGCGCATTCACGGCGTGCCTCGGTCCCTCTACTGGTCCTGACATCCTCCTGTTCAAACGATTCGCCGCCCAGTGGGACTTCATCGATCAAACCAAAGCGAAGCCCTTCGAGGATGGAACCATGCCGCAGCACCTGAAGGACGCCCGCGACGACCTGCTGATCGAATTCAGCCGCCTCCTCGACGGTCAACATCCACGTGATGACTACAGGGAACTTCTGGAGCTCTCTGTAATTGTGCTGGGCGGTCCGAACAAGCGGGGTGCCCGGTTCGCTCGTCCCGGCGCCTTCCATCGCGCGCGCTGGATGGCAAAAGTCATCTATGCCATCAAACTGTTCCTGTTCCGGGAACAGTTTCAGATGTCGTCAGGCGAAGCGGCTGGAATCCGGCGATTCACCATCTTCGCCGTGTCCATCTACGTGACGGCCTGGTACAAAGCGCCGCTCCCGGCAACGGCCCCAGCCGCGGACCTCGCGCTGCTCAAGGCCCTCGTCTATTATCCGGACTCAGCGGTGGCCAAGGCGACGGCGACAGTCTTCGCCAGGCACCTATGGTACTTGAGCGAGAGCCTCGTCACCCTGGCCATCTTCGACGAGGGTATCGACTTGGCGACAAAGCGGGAGATGATTAAAGCGATGGAAGAAGAGGAAGGATCGGAGGATCCCCCGCGGCGTATCAATGTGGACCTGTCCACCGCCTCAATCGCCAACAATACATTGGCCAAGTTCACAACGACTACATCAAAGGAGTTCTTCAAGGTTCTGGACATCAGCACCGCCTTCCTGCTCAAGGATCCGGAGGAGTGGCGGACGGACCCAGCCTTCATCGCCGCATCCCGCCGAGTCCAGGCCCTTCAAGTTGTCAATGACTTCGCGGAGCGCGGGGTGGCGTTGATGCAGTCTTTCAACCTGGCCCTTACCAAGAGTGAAGACCAAAGGCAGTTCCTCTTACAAGTGGTCGAGAAGCACCGCTGTGACTTCCCAACCGCCCGCAAGTCCACCGTGACCTCTGCAAAGTAGGCAACAATGAGAGGGAGATGGGCGCCCATGATACCCCCCCCCCCTTGAGGGGCTAATACTCGAGTTGAGGGGGACCTAGAGTTGAGAGTATGAAGTCCAGTTATATGTTTTAGGTCAAGATTAGTAGCTTGAACAAACTAGAAGTGATATTTTATTTGCTAGAGGCATAGAACATCATGATCTAAAATTTCTACTTTTCGAGAAAATATACAAACTTTGACCGTATTGAGGCAGTTCTAAATATTGTTTTATTTCAAAAATATTTTACACACGATATTTTTGGACAAAATGGAACCAGAAACGCGCCCGTCCCGATAAAAATTCAAACTTTCGAAAATAAGTGTCACCCTAATATATATATATAGGGTGAACCAAATGTAGGTGGACAGTAAATGATAACGTTTATTTTGAGAATACATATTTAATTTTTTTGTATACTATAATACAAAATAAAATTTAAATAAATTTACTTATAATATTTAATATAATAAAACACAAACACCATAGTTATAATGAACACCATAGTTATAATATAATATAACACAAACCGTATTCAACCGACTGTCCACCTACTTTTGGTTCACCGTGTATATATATATATATATTTATTTTTTTTTTTTTTTTAGTTCGGGAAGAACCGATTCGCCTCTATTTAAAGGGCATATCTCAGCAGAAAAACAAAGAAAAAGTGAGAGGAAAGACAGAGGAAAAGAAAGGGTGGAGGGGACAGTCGAAGTGGAAAAAGACCAAGGATGACAAGGACTGCAGGGTCGAGCCCCATCATCCTTGGGTGCTAGGGCAGGGAGGGCGCACGTGAAACCTCAGGAACAAGCACGTACAAACGAGCACAAAGAGCACTCAAGAGCACGAGCTTAGAACCCCCTTGCGGGGATATATATATATATATATATATATATATATATATATATATATATATATATATATATATATATATACAGGGGGGGCCAAAAGTTTGGATCCATAGGAAAATATTTATTTTAATACATAAATTACAACAAATGGTAAATACGTAAAATGAATATCAACTTTAACTCGTAAATGCGTATCCGTGATACTGTACAGTGGTTCGTACTCCAGTATGAACAACAAATTATAACAAATGCTCAAATTGGCGGCCTCTGACATCGAGACACTTAGGGATGGAATTTATGATTTTTAATAATTCTTCGAATTGAAGTTCTCGAGATGCGTGTTTCATTTGATAATCTTCTTGTTGACTTTACTGGACTATTCGTTAGAGTTTCACATACTATTGCAGAGGTATTTTCATCAGTTACAGTTTTTGGACGACCAGAACGCCGTCGATCATGTACACTTCCTGTTTCTTTGAAACGTTTAAACAACTTGCCAACAGTCGCATGTGTTACTGGATGCTTATCAGGATGATTTCTATTGAATTCGGTAGCAACTTCTCTGTGTGTAGCGCCCTGTCTTGCGTACATGAGCACAAGTTCTACCCGGTCTTCTGTTGTTAGATTCGAAGCCATTTCTGGGCTGAAATAAAAAAGTATTTTGAGTATTTATACTGGAGTACGAACTACTGTACAGTATCACGGATACGCATTTACGAGTTAAAGTTAATATTCATTTTAAGTATTTACCATTTGTTGTAATTTATGTATTAAAATAAATATTTTCCTATGGATCCAGACTTTTGGCACACCCTGTATGTATATGTATGTGTATATATATATATATATTAACGTAAAGAACGACGCTTGTATAGGAGAATAATCCGCGCAAGATGAGGAGGAAGAACGAAACAAATGAAATGTTAATTATACTGCGTGTTTGCAGTTAAAATGTATATAATATACGGCATGCGGGAGGTGCCCCCTTGGGGCATTAGTTTCTGCGCGTATGTAGGAGAATTACGGCATTTGATCGAGTGAGGCCCATGGTGTAATGGTTATCATATCTGACCGGCAATCGGAAGATCCCGGGTTCGATTCCCGGGTGGTTACTCATTTTTTCATTTGTTTCATTCTCTCTCATATATCTTGCACGGAATATTCTCCTATACAAGCGTCGTTCTTTACGTTAATTATACTGCGTGTTTGCAGTTAAAATATATATATATATATATATATGATGAATAAAACCACGAAGGAAAGGAAACACAAAAATGGTGCTCAAGCGCTTTCGTCTAATGACATCCTCAGGAAAGCGCTTGAGCACCATTTTGTGTTTCCTTTCCTTCGTGGTTTATTCATCATAAATATTTTTCACGTGTTACTTTCGTGAAATAATTTTCATATATATAATATATATGAAATAGAAAACGACATAAGTATTAAGGAACGTTTCTGCACACGAGGAGGAGAGGATAACGAAATAATGAAAAATGAGGCGAACCGCCTGGGAATCGAACCCAGGCCTTCCAATTGCCGGTCGGACGCTCTACCATTATGCTACGGACCTCACTCAATCACAAATCGAAATTCTCCCAAATAGGGCAGAAACCAATGCCCTCAGAGAGCACCCTCGCAAATGTGAATATGCGCAAATAACTGCAATGACCGCGCAGTAGTATAAATGAATAGAAACGACATAAGTATTAAGGAACGTTTCTGCACACGAGGAGGAGAGATAACGAAATAATGAAAAATGAGGCGAACCGCCTGGGAATCGAACCAGGGCCTTCCAATTGCGGTCGGACGCTCTACCATTATGCTACGGACCTCACTCAATCACAAATCGAAATTCTCCCAAATAGGGCAGAAACCAATGCCCTCAGAGAGCACCCTCGCAAATCGTGAATATGCGCAAATAACTGCAATGACCGCGCAGTATATAAATGAATAGAAACGACATAAGTATTAAGGAAACGTTCTGCACACGAGGAGGAGAGATAACGAAATAATGAAAAATGAGGCGAACCGCCTGGGAATCGAACCCAGGGCCTTCCAATTGCCGGTCGGACGCTCTACCATTATGCTACGGACTCACTCAATCACAAATCGAAATTCTCCCAAATAGGGCAGAAACCAATGCCCTCAGAGAGCACCTCGCAAATCGTGAATATGCGCAAATAACTGCAATGACCGCGCAGTATATAAATGAATAGAAACGACATAAGTATTAAGGAACGTTTCTGCACACGAGGAGGAGAGATAACGAAATAATGAAAAATGAGGCGAACCGCCTGGGAATCGAACCCAGGGCCTTCCAATTGCCGGTCGGACGCTCTACCATTATGCTACGGACCTCACTCAATCACAAATCGAAATTCTCCCAAATAGGGCAGAAACCAATGCCCTCAGAGAGCACCCTCGCAAATCGTGAATATGCGCAAATAACTGCAATGACCGCGCAGTATATAAATGAATAGAAACGACATAAGTATTAAGGAACGTTTCTGCACACGAGGAGGAGAGATAACGAAATAATGAAAAATGAGGCGAACCGCCTGGGAATCGAACCCAGGGCCTTCCAATTGCCGGTCGGACGCTCTACCATTATGCTACGGACCTCACTCAATCACAAATCGAAATTCTCCAAATAGGGCAGAAACCAATGCCTCAGAGAGCACCCTCGCAAATCGTGAATATGCGCAAATAACTGCAATGACCGCGCAGTATATAAATGAATAGAAACGACATAAGTATTAAGGAACGTTTCTGCACACGAGGAGGAGAGATAACGAAATAATGAAAAAATGAGGCGAACCGCCTGGGAATCGAACCCAGGGCCTTCCAATTGCGGTCGGACGCTCTACCATTATGCTACGGACCTCACTCAATCACAAATCGAAATTCTCCCAAATAGGGCAGAAACCAATGCCCTCAGAGAGCACCCTCGCAAATCGTGAATATTTCGTTATCTCTCCTCCTCGTGTGCAGAAACGTTCCTTAATACTTATCGTTTCTATCATTATATACTGCGCGGTCATTGCAGTTATTTGCGCATATTCACGATTTGCGAGGGTGCTCTCTGAGGGCTTTGGTTTCTGCCCTATTTGGGAGAATTCGATTTGTGATTGAGTGAGGTCCGTAGCATAATGGTAGAGCGTCCGACCGGCAATTGGAAGGCCCTGGGTTCGATTCCCAGGCGGTTCGCCTCATTTTTCATTATTTCGTTATCTCTCCTCCTCGTGTGCAGAACGTTCCTTAATACTTATGTCGTTTCTAGCATTTATACTGCGCGGTCATTGCAGTTATTGCGCATATTCACGATTTGCAGGGTGCTCTCTGAGGGCATTGGTTTCTGCCCTATTTGGGGGAGAATTTCGATTGTGATTGAGTGAGGTCGTCGTAGCATAAGGTAGAGCGTCCGACCGGCAATTGGAAGGCCCTGGGTTCGATTCCCAGGCGGTTTGCCTCATTTTTCATTATTTCGTTATCTCTCCTCCTCGTGTGCAGCAGAAACGTTCCTTATACTATGTCGTTTCTATTCATTTATATACTGCGCGGTCATTGCAGTTATTTGCGCATATTCACGATTTGCGAGGGTGCTCTCTGAGGGCAGTGGTTTCTGCCCTTTTGGGAGATTTCGATTTTGATTGAGTGAGGTCCGTAGCATAATGGTTAGAGCGTCCGACCGGCAATTGGAAGGCCCTGGGTTCGATTCCCAGGCGGTTCGCCTCATTTTCTCATTATTTCTTTATCTCTCCTCCTCGGTGTGCAGAAACGTTCCTTAATACTATGTCGTTTCTATTCATTTATATACTGCGCGGTCATTGCAGTATTTGCGCATATTCACGATTTGCGAGGGTGCTCTCTGAGGGCATTGGTTTCGCCCTATTTGGGAGAATTTCGATTTGTGATTGAGTGAGGTCCGTAGCATAATGGTAGAGCGTCCGACCGGCAATTGGAAGGCCTGGGTTCGATTCCAGGCGGTTCGCCTCATTTTTCATTATTCGTTATCTCTCCTCCTCGTGTGCAGGAAACGTTCCTTAATACTTATGTCGTTCTATTCATTTATATACTGCGCGGTCATTGCAGTTATTTGCATATATATATATATATATATAATATATATATATAATATCGACGCTTGTATAGGAGAATATTCCGCGCAAGATGAGAGAGAACGAAACAAATGAAAAAATGAGGTAACCACCCGAGAATCGAACCCGGGATCTTCCGATTGCCGGTCAGATATGATAACCATTACACCTTGGGCCTCACTCAATCAAATGCCGTAATTCTTCTACATACGCGCAGAAACCAATGCCCCAAGGGGGCACCTCCCGCATGCCGTACATTTTATACATTTAAACTGCAAACACGCAGTATAATTAACGTAAAGAACGACGCTTGTATAGGAGAATATTCCGTGCAAGATATGAGAGAAAGAATGAAACAAATGAAAAAATGAGGTAACCACCCGGGAATCGAACCCGGGATCTTTACGTTAATTATACTACGTGTTTGCAGTTTAAATGTATAAAATGTATGGCATGCGGGAGGTGCCCCCTTGGGGCATTGGTTTCTGCGCTATGTAGAAGAATTACGGCATTTGATGAGTGAGGCCCATGGTGTAATGGTTATCATATCTGACTGGCAATCGAAGACCCGGGTTCGATTCCCGGGTGGTTACCTCATTTTTTCATTTGTTTCGTTCTCTCTCTCTCATCTTGCGCAGAATATTCTCCTATACAAGCGTCGTTCTTACGTTAATTATACTGTGTTTGCAGTTTAAATATATATATATATATATAATATATATATACATTATATAATACAGGGTGGGCGGAAAGTAGCTCCTCTTTTGGATTGGTAAAAAAATACGTATATTATCCATTTATTTCAGAAGAAATAATATGAAAAGGTAGGCATACATGGTAGGTTTTCTCTAAAATTCAATGTGGGCTCCAACTCTTTCCACCAGCTTCTGGAGCCGCCCAGGAATGGCGTCCACTGACTTAGCAGGAACTCCGGCGGGATGGAGGACATGACTTCCCGAATTCGGTCCTCCAGTTTTCCAATGTCCTCGGTTTGGTGCGGTAGACTTCTTCCTTACCACCCCCAAAGAAAGAAGTCGCACGGTTACCGCTGAAAAACGGCAGAATCGGTTCAGTGTAACGGTGTGGTGTGGTATGACCTCAGATCAGGTTGTGGGCCCGTTCCTTCTGCGCAACACATGAATGCTGAGCGGTACCTTGCTATGTTGCGAAACGAGGTCTGACCGGTTGTCAGCACATGGGAGAACATCGACGATCTGATATTTATGCAAGATGGCGCCCCTCCGCACATTCGCTTGTTGTCCGTGAGGGGCTGGATGCCCACTTCCCTGGGCGTTGGATGGGTCGTCGTGGTCCACATCAATGGCAGCCAGGGCCCCGACTGACACCGTGCGACTTTTTCTTTGGGGGTGGGTAAAGGAAGAAGTCTACCGCACCAAACCGAGGACATTGGAAGAACTGGAGACCGAATTCGGGAAGTCATGTCCTCCATCCCGCCGGAGTTCCTGCTAAAGTCAGTGGACGTCATTCCTGGGCGGCTCCAGAAGCTGGTGGAAAGAGTTGGAGCCCACATTGAATTTTAGAGAAAACCTACCATGTATGCCTACCTTTTCATATTATTTCTTCTGAAATAAATGGATAATATACGTATTTTTTTACCAATCCAAAATAGGGAGCTACTTTCCGCCCACCCTGTATATATATATATAATATATATATATATATATTATATAATATATATATATATATGAAAATTATTTCACGAAAGTAACACGTGAAAAATATTTATGATGAATAAAACCACGGAGGAAAGGAAACACAAAATGGTGCTCAAGCGCTTTCGTCTAATGACATCCTCAGGAACACTGAAGTACATAAAAAGGTTACAGCCTATATATAGGTTACAGAAAGAAAAAAAGAAAAATAAATAATATATATATATATATATATATCCCCGCAAGAGGGTTCTAAGCTCGTGTTCTTGAGTGCTCTTTGTGCTCGTTTGTACGTGCTTGTTCCTGGAGGTTTCACGTGCGCCCTCCCGGCCCTAGCACCCAAGGATGATGGGGCTCGACCCTGCAGTCCTTGTCATCCTTAGTCTTTTTCTACTTCGACTGTCCCATCCACCCTTTCTTTTTCCTCTGTCTTTCCTCTCACTTTTTCTTTGTTTTCCGCCGAGATATGCCCTTTTCAATAGAGGCGAATCGGTTCTTCCCGAACTTAAAAAAAAAATATATATATATATATATACAGGGTGAGTCAAAAGTAGCGCCCGATTTCCGTTTTTTCGGCTGTCAGATAGATTCTTTCTGGGAAGGCATGTTGTTAATAATTGTCTTGCAGATTATTAATTTTCTTAGTTAGATAAGTTAGATGGTTAGTTAGATGGTTAGTTAGATGGTTAGTTAGATGGTTAGTTAAACATGTCATTCATTTATTTCTACCTTCTTGTACACTGTAATACAAATGGCAAACAAACAATCAACTGACAGAAATCGGGCGCTACTTTTGACTCACCCTGGTGGTTACCTCATTTTTTCATTTGCTCTCTCTCATCTTGCGCGGAATATCCTATACAAGCGTCGTTCTTTACGATATATATATATATATATATATATATATATACATATATATATATATATATGCAATAAACGGAGAAGTAAAATTAAAAATTAAAGGATTATCAGAGGCATACAGATTGTAAGGAAAAATATCGATTTTTAGCACAAGATCAATGAATTATAAAAATACAAATTTATACTGGAAATCTGCTTGAGCACCATTTTGTGTTTCCTTCATCATATATATATATACACACACACATTTTTTTTTTTTTTTTTTTTTTAGTTCGGGAAGAACCGATTCGCCTCTATTTAAAGGGCATATCTCAGCGGAAAAACAAAGAAAAAGTGAGAGGAAAGACAGAGGAAAAAGAAAGGGTGGGGGGACAGTCGAAGTGGAAAAAGACCAAGGATGACAAGGACTGCAGGGTCGAGACCCCACCATCCTTGGGTGCTAGGGCCGGGAGGGCGCACGTGAAACCTCCAGGAACAGCACGTACAAACGGCACAAAGAGCACTCAAGAGCACGAGCTTAGAACCCCCTTGCGGGGACACACACATATATATATATATATATATATATAATATATATATATTAGTGATGTAGGTCACATCCGCACATTTTCTCGCATCCGCATCTGCATCCGCACTTTGGACTGCGGATGTCGTGCGGATGTGGACCGTTGAGATAAAACGTCATTAATAAGCGGAAATTATCAAATTCTACTATAATAATAGAACTAGTTCATGTGCGCAAAAGTGATGCAAGTGACAAGACGAGAGGCTGTTCTTGTATGAAGTTACTCTCTTGCAACCTACTTAGATCTACGTTACAAAGCTAAGTTATTTTCACCTAGTACATTAGAACGAGTTAAATCATCACTTGCAAAGCAGTGAAAGAGCTTCAATCTCTTGAATCTGTTGCTTCGCCACCCACCAAAAGATAAAAGTGTGTGACAGAACCAACACCTTCAACAAGCAAATCTATCACAGAATATATCTCTCAGTTTCTTGAGTCAAGCAGCGATGACGAGATCTACGCGATGTCAAAAGATGTAGTAAAATGGTCGAGAGCTATCACCAAGAAAAACGCCTGGCTGCATGTGACAATCCTATTAGTTGGTGGAAAAATACGCAGAATATCATCCATACTTGAGTAAACTTGCAAGGAAACATTTAGCACATCCTCCAACAAGCGTACCAAGCGAGAGATTATTTAGCAGTGCTGGATTAATATATGATGAAAGAGAAACAGACTGGCAGCAGAAAAGGCAAAAAAATTAATGTTCCTTAAGCATAACCTTCCTATAATTAAGTTTGAATATTAAACGATGAACATCTTAGTTTACTTTATTTTAATTACTCATTTATAAATATGCCTAATAAAACTTTAAACTTAATATAAATAGTTATCAAGCTAATTAAAGATCTCTTTCTATAAGGGTGGAGGTTGGGGAAAGAGGTCGGGTAACACAATTATGGTTTCTAATTGTGGCTGAAACAACAAAATAATACGAATTTATTTGCAGACGAATTCACTAATTGATTTCTATATTAGTTAGATGCTTGCTATTATTTATATGTTCAGGGAAAAGTACAGCAATTATTGTACAATTAATCAATTATACTACATTATAGCTACAGCTCTCTCTATATAATAACTTATTATATACGTTAAACACAACAAATCTCGAATATATCCTAAAAAATAACGAAAATGTAGACATCCGCATATGTTGAAATCAAACATCCTCATCCGCGGATGTAAAAAAAATGACATCCGCTACATCACTAATATATATATACACATATATACACACACACACACACACACACATATATATATTATATATAACTGAAAGAATAGTTAGACAGAAAATTTATGATTTCCTGGAGACACGGGAAAGATTCAACGAAAATCAGCATGGATTCCGATCAGGGATCATGCCTATCACAACTAATAGAGCACTACAACAATATCCTAGATGCATTGGAAGGCAATGACAACTACGATGTTATATACACAGATTTTGCTAAAGCTTTTGATAAATGTGACCATGGTATAATAGGACATAAAATTAAAGACATGGGAATAACAGGCAAAGTGGGAAAATGGATCTACAACTTCCTTAGTGATCGTCTGCAGGTCGTCAAAATTCAAGGTATATCATCATCAGAATCGGAAGTACGCAGCTCAGGACCACAAGGGACAGTACTGGCCCCACTCCTGTTCATTATCATGCTAACAGACATAGACAGCGGAGTAAACAGCAATAGTATAGTAACATCCTTTGCAGACGATACAAAGATCAGCAGAAAAATCAGCAATGTACATGACGTGGAGGCCTTGCAGAGGGACACGAACAAAATATACAAATGGTCAGAAGACAACATGTCATTCAACGCCGAGAAATTTCAGCTCTTGAGATATGGTAGAAAAGAACTTAAACAGACTGCATATTATGCTCCAGATAGACAGGAAATTCAGAGAAGCATGAAAGCGATTGATCTCGGGATAATAATGACAGATGATGCGAAATTCGAAACACAAAATCAGATAGCGATAAATAAAGCAAAGAGAGTCGCCAGACAGGTTCTAAGAACGTTCAAGAGAAGGGACAGGACAGTAATGATTCCCCTGCTAAAAACACTGATTATACCAAAACTTGAATACTGCTCAGTTTTGATGTCCCCATATAGAAAGGAAGAAACTAATAAACTAGAAGAAACGCAAAGGCATTTCACAGCCAAGATTGATGGCTGCAAAGAACTCAACTACTGGGAAAGACTACGTAAACTAAATCTGTACTCACTGGAAAGAAGAGAGAGGTACATCATAATCTACATATGGAAAATGATCAAAAAACTGGTACCAAACCTAAAACTAAACCCAATTACCATTCAAACAACACTGGAAAATAGGAAAGGCAGAATGTGTAGTGTTCCCAAATTAAAAGCACGACAAGGGACCTCCTCAACCCTGAAGGAAAATAGCTTGGTTGTCAGGGGGCCAAGACTTTTCAACCAGCTTCCTAAGGACC
>JAJOZX010001275.1:295000-397500 GCA_023014485.1 Bathynomus jamesi | reverse complement strand
CCCAAGAGACGATTACCGGGAGTTCCTGATCCTCGCTCTGGTCTTCCTCGATGGTCATGGCAAACGAGATCTCCGGTACAATCGTCCTGGAGCATACCACTGGGCCAGGTGGATGGCCAAAGGCATTTACTGTCTTAAGATGTTCATCTTCCGAAGCCAATTCCACCTGACCGCTCACGAGGTCCGGTCACTATGCAGGATAAACGTCTTTGCCGTCACCATCTACCTCCAGAGGTGGTTCGAGGCTCCATTGACGGCGGACGCGCCCGTCAATGACCTGGAGCTGTTGGAGGACCTAGAGCGGTACAAGGTGGTGGATCATGATGTAGGTACCGCTGCATTGACGAAATTCCGGGGCCACCTCTGGTACCTAAGCGAAGATTTAGCCGGACTCGCTATGTTCTCCTCCAAAACCACCGGTGCAGAGAAGACAGCCATGCTCCAAAACCTGCACAAGACCAAAAACCCAAAAGATCTGCGTCGGCTGGAGGGAAAGAGTGTCTTGACCGTGAGACGGTTGGATTTGAGCACCTTGGTCACGAAAAGGACTCAAAACCTTTTTCATTGCCTAAAGCTGCCAGTTCCAAAAACCCCCAAAGATCTTGAAGGATGTGCACCATCGTTGAAGTCTGTGAACGACGCGGCGGAACGGGCGGTGAAACTGGCGGAAGATTTCAACGAGGGCCTGACAAAAAATGAGGAGGAATGGCAGCTCGTGTACCAAGTCGTTGAATACCACCGCCAGCAGTTCCCCTCAGCAGACAAAAAGATCCTCTGTCCCCCGAAATGAAATGTGCCATTAGGAAGAATTTACATTTCATTCTTCCATTCTAGAATGATTAATGCTGAGCATTTATGTTTGTTCATATAGGGTCGAATAAACAAGGTCAATGAGGGGACCCTTCCCCTCCTAATAGGCCAATGAAATTTCGCCCATGTTTTTCTTTCTTCAAGTGTAATTAATTAAAGGGGTGTGCGATTTGACTCTTGCAAATTTTTATTTTCACATGTGAGGCTGGGACACCCTAATATATATATATATATATGAACAGAAGGACCAACACAATGGCAAACATTTTCATTTATTTTTTGTACTTCAGACATTTTGACAAATCTTTTGTCATCATCAGTGAATTAAGTCTTAAAACCTTAAAACAAAAGTAAAAAGTGAAAATTACATCAATACAATATTAAAACCATTAAAATTAAAACCTTAAAACAAAATGAAAATTGCATCAATACAAAATTAAAATTAAATTAAATTACCTCAATAGGTAAATACACAATGTTTACATCAACCTCCATACTTGGCAAAGCCTAAGAGAAAACTGGATGGTCAGAGGATTAGAAAGTATATGTCTATGAGAATCAGTTGGTTAGTTAAAAGAGCTGTAATTTGTAGGATGAACTATTATTGTTAATGGAGGGTTTGTTTCTATAGATGTACAAAGATTCTAAAATTCGGAGTTCTGTGAGGTTATTGGATCTAGTTAAAATTTCAAACTGAGTTTTGTGAAGGGGATGGTTATTTTCATTACTATGGTTTCTAATTGCGGATTGTGGAGGGCTACTGAGGGGATGGTTGGTATGGACTGACAAGCCCAAATGTTGAGAAAGGCGCACCTCCAGTTGGAGTTGAGTGCTGCCAATATACGCAGCCTTACAGCTGTCAACATTTGGGCCTGTCAGTCCGTACCAACCATCCCCTCAGTAGCCCTCCACAATCTGCAATTAGAAACCATAGTTATGAAAACAACCATCCCCTTCATAAAACTCAGTTTGAAATTTTAACTAGATCCAATAACCTCACAGAACTCCAAATTTTAGAATCTTTGTACATCTATAGAAACAAACCCTCCATTAACAATAATAGTTCATCCTACAAATTACAGCTCTTTTAACTAACCAACTGATTCTCATAGACATATACTTTCTAATCCTCTGACCATCCAGTTTTCTCTTAGGCTTTGCCAAGTATGGAGGTTGATGTAAACATTGTGTATTTACCTATTGAGGTAATTTAATTTAATTTTAATTTTGTATTGATGCAATTTTCATTTTGTTTTAAGGTTTTAATTGTTTTAATATTGTATTGATGTAATTTTCACTTTTTACTTTTGTTTTAAGGTTTTAAGACTTAATTCACTGATGACAAAAGATTTGTCGAAACGTCTGAAGTACAAAAAATAAATGAAAATGTTTGCCGTTGTGTTGCTCCTTCTGTTCATCTGTAAGCTCCGTTTCCCTAAGGAGAAGTCAATCGCTTTGATATATATATATATATATATATATATATATATATCCCCGCAAGGGGGTTCTAAGCTCGTGCTCTTGAGTGCTCTTTGTGCTCGTTTGTACGTGCTTGTTCCTGGAGGTTTCACGTGCGCCCTCATGGCCCTAGCACCCAAGGATGATGGGGCTCGACCCTGCAGTCCTTGTCATTCTTGGGCTTTTTCAACTTTGACTGTTCCCTCGACCCTTTCTTTTTCCTCTGTCTTTCCTCTCACTTTTTCTTTGTTTTTTCCGCCGAGATATGCCCTTTTAAATAGAGGCGAATCGGTTCTTCCCGAACTTAAAAAAAAATATATATATATATACAGTGGTGGGCACCGTTAACCAAAAAGTTAACTTCGATAACGATAATCCGTTAACCCCAATTTTTAACTCTGATAACGATAATCCGATAATTTTACTACAAAGTTAACGATAATCCGTTAACGATAGTTAACGATAATCCGTTAACGATAAACGATAACTATTTCTTTACTAACATTTAAAAAAATCAAGGAAAAAAGCTTTAAAACTCTCAGAAAATGTTTATTTACGCAAAATCCAACAATAAATAGGTATTTAACTATTTTTATCAAGTTTTGCAACTTTTTTGCTTAACTTTTTTTTTATTTTTAATAAAAAATGTACTGATTACATGTTTTGAAACCCTTGTAACCACTAACCATTAACTAAATTTTAATTTACCAGAGAATTATTATGGCGGGAACTGAAAGGTAAAATTAAATTTTAGGCACATTTATTAAAGACTATGACACAATGTGCTGGTTGCCCTTCAGAAAGACCAACTTCTCAAAGTTAGGCCCAGCTGCCAGTCTTGACCTCTTGGGCCTCAGGATGTCCTTGCCAAGAGAGAAGAGCCATTCCACTGCGGCAGAGGACGGAATTGGCAGACTGAAGTTATGGCGGTTTGAATTCATTCGCGGAGTGGTGATCTTCCGTGAATGACTCCTAGCAGTTAACGTGTTAACGGACTTTAACAGACTAAATATCGAGTTATCGGAAGTTAACTGGTCCGATAACGATAAATGGAAATTAACTTCCGTTAATAAAAGTTAACTTCGTTAATTAACATTGATTTTGGGTGCCATTCCTGATTTAACAATTAGTAATTAGTCAATTCTTGAATCACAAACTCCAAATAGACAAAACATCTGTTATAATTATGTACACTTGCATATAATGGCACCACAATTGTGGTGTCACTCGTAACATGATCTACGATAGTTACGAGCGACACCAAATGTGTCTCGTAACCGCACTGTAAATGTGGTCTAACCTAAATAAATAAAACATGTTTTCCGAAGTGCCGCCAGTTACACATACCTGGCAACTAACTAAAAGAAGAATTGTAATAGGTTTCATTTATTCCTACAAATCAGATGACCTGAGAAGAAAAACAACCAAAAAAGTGTCACTCGTAATGTAACTATAATATTTTGGGAAGCTAGCTATAAATATTTTCATTGGGTACATGAAGACAATAGTGATAGTGCATAACACACTACATGTATGTACCTTAGGGTGTCCCAAACTCATAGGGGGCCAAATTTCTTTTCGGGATATAAATCCGCTCGTGTTCCGCTCTTTTGATGTTTCCCATTAGAAGTCTTCCTGTAAACTTTCAGAGAGATCGAAGGAAATTTAAAGGTCCCGAACTTTGAACACTTTATTTCTCCTCTTAACTGAAAGGCAAATTAACTGAAATATTTTTCTCAAAAGTTCCATCACAAAGATGATTATACAAAATAAACATGTATTTTAATCTTAACACACAAACAACAATTTCAAAGCATCACATTTATGCATTTTAACTAAACACGTGTTTCATGAGATCCGTTTTTGTTCCCTTCCGGCTCACATTCCGTCGGTGTGAGTGGACATTTCGAAGGAGGAACTGGAGGTCTTCATCACGGCACAGAGGTTTGCTTGTGTATTTCTCAATGAGGGTGATGCCTCGCTCTGCTGCATCATTGACCACCATCAGTTCTGCAGCTCGGCTCTTTGCTAGATGGTAGTTTTCGTCAGTAGGCCATGTTTCAGGGTCTTTGGTGAGGAACGTGGGCTCAACTTGGAGAAACTGGAAGAGTGTGGTGGATCGACTCGTCACCCACGGACTTAAACGGCCATCCACTTGCAGTCCCTTGCCTTGGACCCGTTTGAGTCCTTTCCCAGGGCGCTGTTTCAGGTTAGCCGTCATGTTACGCTTTTCATTGTCGTCAACTCTGTCATCAAACAGTGCAAGACAGATTAAGTCCTCCGAGATATACCACAGATGACGGAGCACAGCCCGGTAAGCTGTTTCCAACGTCCTTGTCAGGGTAACCTACAAGAAGATTGCACAGCCTAACGTCATTTTTGGGAGATTTGATGGCGATGGGAGCCTCGTGCCAGTGACGCACGTATACAAGGCTCACGAAGAGAGCCATACGGCGAACCCCTTGCAGTTCTTGGAGACAAAGTTCGGAGAACTGGGACTGCAGTAATGCTATTTTTCAGGCAGTAAATACCTTTGGCCATCCATCTGGCCTGATGGTAAGCCCCTGGAGGCCGAAGCTTGTAACGTCCTACGTCATCTCCGAGGTACAAGAGGCTCAGTCGAAGAAGTTCTTCATAATCCTCTTGAGGATGATTACCACTTCTTAGGGCATCGCGGAGATAGTCTATTACCTCAAGTCGCATTTGTGAAAGGCAAGCATTGTCATTTATGAAGGCTTTAGCCACCTCGTCCTTGTCAAATGCATCCAACTGACAGTGGTTCATTGATGGCCAGGCCGCCTTGAATCTCCTGAAAAGTGGGATTTGAGGACTTGGTGGTGTTCCTAGGCACGCGACGAAGACATCCTTGAGAATCATTTCGTGAACGTGATGACGGCAAGCAAACCATAAAAGAGATCTTCCCAATGCCGCTTCCAAACGCGCACACGCACCTTGCACTATCCCCGTGTTTGATGCCGTCGTGTCAAACACCATGCCTATGATCTTGTCCTCAATTCCAACTAGGGTGAGCGCTTGATGGACTGCGCTTGCCATTTGCTGTCCTGTGCCGTCTATTATTTTCGGTGCTCCTAATAGCTCTTCCACACCATCCCCAGTCACCACAACAGCAATCCGATCGACTGACTTACCCTCCTGTTCGATGTCAGTGAGTATCTTTGTGTCCCAGTGGATCTGCAGTCGAGGTGGAAGCTGCTCGAGGTGGCCAATAACATTGGTCCCTATCATTGTACGGGCCTTTTGTCGGAAGCGGTGAACCGTGCTCTTTGATGGAACACTGTCAGGACCGAGAGCTAGGGATTTTGCAGTCGCAGCAAACGCTGATGTTGCCTGTCGAACAGAAAGGCCCTCGCGATCCCAAGTTGCTGCCAGGTCAAGATCACTCAGACTTTCTTTTAGTCTGTCATGTTTGGGAGCTTTCGAAGGTTTAAGTCCACAAGTGACGGCTTCGTTTCCACTGTCAGCTGACGATGTGCTAGAACTGCTGTCGGTAGCCTCTTCTGTGACTCCAACAGCTAGAGCCTCCTCCGTTTGACGCCGGTGTGCCCGCTCAAGAGCTCTTTCCCTTTCCTGTCTTTTCATTGTGGCTGCATTATATTTTCTATCTTCACCTCCCATGTAACTCGTATGTTGATCTGCCCTTTGGGAAATGAGGAATTCCTTGTCTTCAAGAGGGATATCTCCCCGATCCAGAACGTCTGAGCGGGCGACATCAAAAATATCCTCCATATCAGCCAAGAATACATCCCGCTGCATATTGTAAGTCATTCCAGTCTTGTTCTTGTTTTTATGCAAATTTCGATACCTCTGAACCAAAGCTTTCAGTTTAGTCGAGGCATGAACGGAGGTTGTTGCCAGATTCGAGTTGGCTCTAGCCCAGATTTCTAATACAGCCGATATTACAGCCTTGACACTGTTGGAATCTGTCTTCCTTTGGTCGCGGTGATGGTAGAAGAAAAGGAGCAACACGTCCATATTACTTGGTAATCGAGATTTAGCCAGCTCTGCTATCGGAGACCTCTCAAGAAGCCACAACTTGATGTTTGATCTTGTCAACGCCATAATGATTAATTCTGAAAGCCAAAAAAAGTCATCAAACGTCGGGACCTCTAAATATCATCTGATCGAGTTGAAAATCACATAGCCAATGCTTTAGCCCAAACCACATCCGGGCATGACACGAGTGGTCAGGTCGTCTTAAGAACAAAAAATTGGGACACCCTAATGTACCTATATAATCCCATAACAAAATTTAGTCAGCACGTTTTGGTTTCTACTAATTTGGGGAACTTAAAAGGTTTAAATTTTAGCACTTAATGCTTACTGTATACTTTTTTTCGCATAAAACATCAGATCTCCAAAACCAATAAAGATAGCTTAAATCTGTAAAATGAATTGAAAACTAGACACTTTCCTGGTTCCAATGATGTATAATATGTTGCTTTTTGGTAAATTTTAACATTTTGGCCTCAGAATGACAGTTACGTGGAATGACCCAATATTAAAGATAGATTCTACAGTGATCAGAAGGTTAAAAATTTTCTTTAGTTATGCATATATAAAAATAGTATTTAACTTTTGTCACATCAAAAGTAGATTCTAGATGTACAATATATAATGAGTTTGCAGGCCCTATAACTATTAGCCATTACCACAACTAGTACCAGTACCATTTTGGAAAGTTGGTAATATCAGTACCACTTAGTCATAAATACCAGTACCAATCGAGTTGAAAATTATCATACCAGTATCATTTATAGCTATTGTTGGTACCCAGCCCTGATGATGATAATCAAACTAATCTTAATGCCTAACATGTAGTTTGACAGTGACTTACTTTTGTTAGCTGCAACAAATTCAAGATTTTTTTCTATCTGTGCAGGCATATCATTCAGGCCAAGGCTTATATAATCCTCCACATTATTTGAGTCTTCTAAATTAACAAGATCCTTAAAAAAAAGTAAACAAGTCTTTACATATAAAAAATATTAAAATTAAAATTTCTATAATTCACAATATGATGCTGTGGGGGTTGTGAAGTTTCTCCCCCCCCCCCCCTGATTTTCAAATCCCCCTTTTGGGGTTGTTGAGTTTTTCACAAAAACCACCCTATTTTTCAAATCCTATCTGGTTCTTCTCAAGTTTCTCTCTCCCCACAGGAGTCTAGTTAGTAAGCCTGTTAACTGTAAAAAATACAGTAACTTCCAGACTATTTGATCCTAGAAGCCTATTAAAAGGTTATGAAACCCGAATAGATTGCCAGATAGACAGGCTGAGATTAATATAGATGTGTCCTTTTGGAAGCCAAGTGAGTTTGGAAAGCCTTTAAAGGTATGATGTTAAGTGCTCTAGCTTGTAATCCTTGGCTAGTACACAATAGGAATAAAGACTCGTTCATAATTCTTATTCCTAGTTATTGTAGTGTTGTCATTTGTATTTCACTATCATTATTAGTATTAATTATTATTATTATTAAAAGTAGACATATATATAGGTTTTTTGAAACTGTGACTGAGTAGAGACAGGTGTAATAAATCCAGCCAGGTTAGAATCAGACATCAGACCTTTACTTATTGCCCAGTTTGCAGTGCATGCTGGAGCCCTGGAGTTTCCTTTAGCCAAATCCAGTCATGTAACTAGCTAGAGAACCTATCATCATTATTATAGGACACCAGTCACATTATTCCAAAGTTAGGGTTTTGCCCATGCTTGTTTGGCACTGATTATAGGTTGATTAACTCATGTGAGATAGGTTTGCCATAATTGTCAGTGTTTGTAGTTAGTTATTTTTATGTTGGTTATTTATTATTTATATGTTTTGATTTCATGATTATGTTTTCCAATGATCAATTATGAAGGCATAATTCTAGTTAATGTTTGTTGATTAATTGTCTGTTATGTTATTACTGTGATTAATGGTGCCTGGTGCATGTAACTAATAATCTTGTTGTCTAGGCAACCAGTTGGGATTCAACTCATGTGGTCTAGATTCATCAGGCTTGGATTGTGGATCCAATCCAGTGGGAGCTACACAGTCCATTGAGGTTGTGTCAACCACTGTGATCTGCCCTGGAATCAGGCCGGTGACCCTAACCCTACTAACTAGCCAGTGTATAAAGTGTCTAAGTGTATAAAGAAATTGAAACTCGGGTCATAAGGGGGGTCAAGTTTGGAGGGTAGCTAGGCTGGGACAGGGGTTAACATTATGTGCAAGTCATTTCCAGTACTTATCTCCCACTTGCTTTCTATCCTTTCTGCCAAATCTCACTAAGTGTTATTTGTTTTCCAGAGGTTTTAATTGTGATTCATTGCCAGTCTTTTTGTTATGTTTATACTCTCATACTGAATAATTGTTTATTTCAGATATAATAAAGAGAAAAAAAAAATAGAGTAGTTTACTTCTATTAGGTCTACCTTTGAATTCCAGCCCTTTCTTGGACTCTGAGTGGTTGGTTCTCCTACTCATTGGAGAGTTGGATTTAGTCACCCGAACTGGGGAGGAGTCTTTTGCAGTTAATGTGAGAGTCGGACCTGGATAATCTCCTGGAAATAAACCACTGACAAGAGAGACATTCCTAGATACCTGGGAAGACTACCTCTTTGCCCAGTCTCTTGACTATCACGAACCCAGAAACATGAAAAGGTGCTGGGTGGTTCGACGATACAGATACTTGGGGACTACAGCCTACACAGCAACTGCAGCAGTGCCAATACATGGAATCCATATGCCTTCTCAACTATCTAATAAGGTAAAGAATTAGGATAGTCTTCCAGTTTCTTAACCAAATGAGATCTATCTAATTAGTTTACTGGCTTTGTTCTTGTATTAGACTAATAGAGCTTTTTATTTCCATACTACCTTGTAAATTTCAAACAAACTCATGTTCAAGCTACAACAATAATAATTTATTTGCATTATTACTGTAACCCTTCTCTTACCATGTCAGAATTACTGTTATTTGTGCAGCCATTGCTATCCATTATAATTCCACTTTTCTATGTATTACGAACTTTATGAAAAAATAGTCTCACTGGTACAATGACCAGTCTTTATAGAATTTAAAGACAATACAATTACAGTATCAAGGCCTACAAAATCCTTGTGTGGTTTGCCACTTCTAATTTATGCAGACAATTTTCCTCTTATACCACAATGTGTATTTTGTCTTGAGTAAATTACTGATCAGTTTGCAAAATTATACTATTCAATATAATCTGAAATATAATAATCTTCATGAGTAAGCATCATTATATTAGTAAAGTAATAGGACCTGTTTATATAATTTGTATCAAAACCTGATTGCTAAAAAATGTATGCTTCAAAACAACACAGTTCTTTCACTATAAATTTGGTAAAATTCCAGAATCCAGAGGCAGTTTAGAAAAAGAGGCCATAATTACTAAGCTAACCTAGCATAATCTTGCCTTGCCTAACATATTAATAAGCTATTATGAACTAGCTATGTCTCCAAACTGTGCCTGGATTCCAAAATTGTGCCTGGATTCCAAAATGTTGCCTAAATTTTATATAGCCATGCTCTGTAACAGTGAAACATTACATGTGCTACACCAATCAAAAAAAATATAGGACCCTAGGACTTATCCTATATAAAAATATAAAACAGTTACACCTGGTAGGCCTAAATATCTAATCCAGAAAAACTTGGCATACTTTGGCATTTACTCCACCTTAACTCCATAAAAAATCTTTAAAACACTTTCTCATAAAAAATCTTTAAAACACTTTCTCATAAAAAATCTTTAAAACACTTTCTCATTGCAACAGGAATTAAACACTGGTCACAGCCACACCACACCCCTCTCTGTGGCTGTGGCTGTGGCTGCAGCCAGCAAGGCACAGGGGAATAACTTGCATACAAAAGTGATCAATGCCAATGAACTCTACACACCACCCACACTACCAGTCATACTCCTAATAAAATAATCTACCGAAGCAAAGGGAGGGAGGGAGGGAAGTGTTGGACTAGAATTGAACTGGTGCTTGATGCCACTCGCAAAACTGATACAATGAGAAAATGGAAATTTTAACTCTGGTAGCAATTTACTAATATACATTTGTTTATTATAGAAATGCATAATGCCACATACCCTACATTATCATACAACTGTCATTGACATTTACACATTTTTTAACAAGACATAATTACAACATACTACAATTATTTTATTATAGCCGCAGTATATATGTTGTCATTATGGGAACCCTCATTTCAGCAATAAATTAGTGAACACTTTTATCAAATATACAGACCTAACCACTTGGTTATATACTTGCCCTACCTTAAAAGAGAAGACTTATTGCAGGAGGCATAAAAATATATAGTAACTTCAAGTTAAAAAAAATAGGCCCTGTCCTTTCCAAGACTGAGAAATACCATACACTATTACATATGAAAACATCTAAAAAATAATAACCAACTGGCTTATCTATGAGTGTATGTGCACCATATATCTACACAAAGTACGCACATGTATTTATTAGTAGGGATATTGCAAATATTTGCATCTGCATCCATGGAACATCCACAATATTTTCACACCCACATCCTCAGATATAAAAGCTGAATATCTGCAACTGCAAATATAAATTTTTTGACATCCACATTCACATGTGGTATACCTTAGTCTAGGAGTCTGGTTATGTTGCAAATATCCATAATTTTTTCACATCCATAGATATAAAAGATAAATATTTGCAACTGCATCTGCAGAGGTCAGTTTTTTTTACATCCATAGCATCCCTGGTATTTGTGTGTACAGTACTTTGTAAATATGAACAAATATTAACTGCAAAAAGTTAAAAGTTTGGAAGCAATAAATCGACCTGATAAGCGTACATTGTATTTATTTTTTAAAAAATGCGTGTGTTTACGGACTATATGAAAAGAATAGTTACAAAGAGAAACTTAATGTAAAGAACTTTTGATTAATTTGAATAAAATATGGAAAACTTTTACAAGCATTTGCAACTTGTAATGAATTTATCGTATAATTATTAGGTATAAAAAGAATTCCATACTTATTACAAAGTATTTTTTTGTAAAACTTTTCACATATGCATGTACCCTTGTTACAACAACAAAAGAAAGAGCATGAAAATTACATAAAAAAAAAAGTTAGGGTGAGTCATCACGATTGCAGACACCAATCAACTATGGAAGTATTCCAGGAAAGACATTAGGCAGGATACAGTGCGTGCTGTAACTCTCATTTCTCCTGTCACTGTCCTCTTCAGCTGATCATTTTCCATGTCTCATCTACCCTATGAGCAGCAGCATGCTCTCAAACAGCAATTCTCCCTCTATTCTTCACTACACACACATGCATTTTACACTACATAATCTTTACAAAATTACACTGCAAGCCTTGGAGACATTGATTTCAGCTCTCTTTCTTATATAGGGGGCATTTTTGCAGGCACTCACCCTTGGCTCCTCCTTTCTACATAATTTATATCTTTTTTAAAGTTGAGACAGTTAACAATCAAGCATATAGAGTTCAGTGAGAGATAGTTTACTGTATACTTAAAAGGATAAGAGTCATTCCTTATCACAATCTTTCACACAACTATCTCCTTACCTTCAACAATACACAACTCAATCCTTCCTCCTCTTGTGATCTTTCCTGGAAAGATCATATATACTCTCTTTCCAAAACAGCTTCTAAGAGGTTAGTGTGTGTTGTACTGGCTCTGCAGTTTTTTCACCACCACTCAGTGGCTCAACCCACACAGGTGGAAGTACTCCAGAGTGGATGTTAGGCAGGAGACAGGGAATGCTGGAACTCCCTTTTCTCCTGTTACTATCTACTATCCTCCTTAGCTGATCTTTTTCTGTTTCATCTACTCTGTGAGCAGTCCAGCATGCTCTCAAACACACACTTCTCCCTCTATTCCTCACTATAAATACATGCATCTTACAAAAAAAAAAAAAAAAAAAAGCATCATTGAGCCTTGGACAGTTTTTGGCTCTCTCCATCTTGTGTGTGTGTGTGGGTGGGGGGTGGGGGGTGGGGGGGTCATACATGCACCTGACCACTAAAATTTACACTAACAAGCAGAGGCTAGGCTTAGCTCATTAGGCCTAACCTTAACTTTACCTTACTGTACCTAACATGACAATTGGCAAAGGCTAAGGCTGAATCATAACCATAAACAAAGCCTCATTCATTTAACAGGCTAAGTTCACTTTTGGTCCTATACAAAATAGGCCAACCTGGGCCTATTTAGTAGGCCAGCTTCACCCTAAGCATAATTTCATAGGCCCTACTCTTTAAATTCAAAACAAAGCTTCATTCATTTAACAGGCTTAACTCGCTTTAGGTCCTACACAATAGGCATACTTCACCCAAAGCCTACTTAGGCCACAACATAGGCCTATTTGGTAGGTCCACTTTACCTTAATTAATAGGCCTTACTCATACACTTAGGCCTAGATCAAAAAATTTATAATTTAGACCTACTAAAAGCCTACCTCTCAAAGTATGCCTTACTCTTTACACTCAAGGCCTATCCTAACTAAAAACATTAACATTTTTTAATTTAACCTGTGGTGTAGGTTACATAAAACTTATTACAGCAATTTAACTCTCATAAAACTCTATCATAAAATTAAACTCGGAACTTTACTAACAACAATTATGGAAGACATGGACAAAAGGGTAAAAAATCCAGATCAAGAAAACAAAAAACAGACCTTGGAGCTATGGCACCATCTCAAAACTACAAAAAATCAATGAGAAAAAAATCAGCATGTAACAAACAAAGAACCTACAAGATATGATCTTGAAACATTAAATTCTATTACTTGTTACAAACAAGAAATTCTCACATGAAATGAGGAAATAATTACAGAAATTAATGACACAATTGAACTAACAGATAATGAGTATTCTACTTTCCTACTTGAAAATTATATTACAAAAGTTAATTCCTATATTTTTCTGAAATTCAAAACCAACTTCAGTACAAAAGGCAAGACACCAATGAAAGCTTCTTAGAAGGTATCCGAAATACTTCACTTGGCTCTCCCAACATGGCTGAAGGCAATGAACTAAAATCAAAACTGCCCACACTTGAAGTACCCACTTTTGAGGGTGGCAGAGCCAAATTTCAATCTTTTATTGAAAAATTTCATAGCCTTATAGGTAAATAAAAACTACACTACAGATGTTGATAAATTTAGTTATTTACTGAACTATCTGAAAGGCCCTGCCTTAAGATTAGTGGAATCACTGCCAGCCATAGGTATTTCTTATTCTGTGGCAACAGAATTACTTAACAGAAATTACATGAATAAGGATGAAATTATACATGACTTGGCTCGTAAAATAATGAACATGCAAACCCCAAAAGAAACTATGGTGACCTCTTTGACTTTTACTGAGAGTCTGAATGTCTCATGGGACAACTTAAAAACAATAATTTAAACATTACAGAATCAGCTACGATCATTCAAGCTGCTGTTTTTGAAAAACTCCTTTCTATGGTCAAGAGAGATATTTCATCAGAGAACAACTGACATATACCCTAGCTTTAATAAGCTGAGATATGATTTCCCAACTGTACTTGCACTTTACAAATAAAGTTACACACTCCTAAAACTTAACACAACAAGAAAAACCCAACAATTCAGAAAACCAAAAACATCATAAAAAATTTCAACACTTACCAGTTACATTCAAGCACAACCACAAAACTCAATTTGCAGAAAATAAAGTTGCAAGAAAAGACTCAAAGACCCGTACTCTACAAAACTTTAATGTAACTACTTCTGAGTCTAACCCCATAACATCCAGATTTTGTTTTAGCAATGAACATAGTACTACATATTGTCCCAAATACACAGACTTTGCAGCAAGGTCAAAACATTGTGAACAACTAAACTTATGCAAAAAATGCACTGGATCAGGGGACAATAAGTTAGAGTCCAAATTAAAATTCAAATACAATTTTAAGTTTTGCAGTAGTTTTGACCATGTTACCCCCATGTGTAATACACAAAAACATATGGAAAAAACCTACAAACATTCTGAACAAACACCTAAATCAAACCAAAATAAACAAACTCAAAATGCTATGAAAGGACACATCAGTTCATCTAGCATTAACAATAATTCAAAAATTCTTTTATCAACCACAACTTTGGAAATTCAAAACAAAAAGGGACAAATAGTACAGGTTAGGTGTCTCTTACATACCTGCTCACAACAAACATTTGTAACCAAACAACTGAGAGAAAAATTGGGACTTCAGAAGCACCAAGGAAATGAAGATCTCTCTATTTCATCATTTATTACAAAAAACCCAGTACAAGCCAGTTTTAAAACTGCAAATGTAACTTTAACGCTTCATGGAACATTTGAAACCCTTAAGGTTGTTGTTGTGGACAAAGTAGAACAAGAAAAATTACAAATAGCTGGGTTAAAAAAACTTTGCTCCAACTTCAAAACAAATACACGATAGCTGACAAAACCCCTAATAGAGATGTAGTTGACATATATACATATGCTCATGGGGCCTGACTATCTTCATCTTGTCCATAGAGGCATCATTAAAATAGGAGATGGAATAGCCATACAAACTGCCACAGCTATTGCACCTTTGGGTGACATAACTAAATACAATCTTACTACTGACACAGGAAACACAACAGGAACAAAATTCATACAAAACAAAATCACCATATTCACAAATTTCTGACTGTGTAACAAACTCAACAAAAACACTAGTAATCCCACATCATTTGAATGATAATGACTCAACATTGGATGAAGGGTTACAGCAGTTATAAGTATTGGAATCAGTTGGCATAAAGGACAATACAATTATACATGAAGACTAATTGATGACAGAACAATTTAAGGGTACATTACAATGCAAGAGACAATCAATACTATCAGGGCTGGCGCTACCCACTAGGCAAACTAGGCAATCACCTAGGGCGCCACACAAATTCTGAAGAACTTAGACAAAATTACTTAGTCCAACTAAAAACACGAAAACTTAGTAATAAAGGGAGCAGTAGCTAAGACTGATGATAGCAATGTTGAGAAAAAAAAAACTGTTAGAAGTGTTTTATTAAAAGAATGAGAAAATTTCATTCTCACAAGCAGCAGCAATACTTTGGGGCAGGGTGGAACTTCCACCCTCTCCCTGACATTCCCCCACTCCACCCCAACCCCATCCTCCATCCATATTTCTCTTACAGGATCATCTGGCAATTCTTCACAGGTTGAGGCATACAGACTTGCAAATAACATTTCCAACCTCAAGTTCATCGTTTCCCTCGTTGTTTGGTATGATATTCTGTTTGAGATCAATATAGCAAGCAAAAAATTTCAAGAAGGAATTTGATATACATGATGCAGTTGAACAACTAAAAGAAACAAAAGAGTATCTTGTAAACTGCAGGAATGACAAAGAATATGAAAAAGCATTAGTAAATGCGAAGGAACTTGCGGAGGAGTTGGGCATATCAGCAGAATTTGAACCAGAGCTAGTCCATATTAGGAGAATGAAGAAACAATTCACATATGAGGCAGATGATGAACCAATTCAGAATCCCAAGCAAAAGTTCAAGGTGAATTTTTATTTTGCAGTCTTGGACTCAGCAATACAATCAGTTGAACAAAGATTCACATATATCCATCAAGTTAGTTCTTTGTTTGGCTTCCTTTATGACATCCACAAGATGCAGACAATGACAATGAAGGAAATAATGGATCATCGTTTAACACTAGAAAAAGCTTTACAACATGGTGATAATAAAGATATTGATGCTGCAGATATGTGTAGTGAATTACAAGTCATTGCAAGAAGGGTGGAGAAGAGTGCATCCCCACAAGACATTCTGAAATTTATACGCAAAAAAAAGCTGACAGATAGTGTTCCAAATGTATTTGTTGCTTTACGTATTCTCTTAACACTCCCTGCATCTGTGACCAGTGGTGAGCGAAGTTTTTCCAAACTAAAATTGATAAAAACGTATTTACGCTCAACCATGATGCAAGAAAGACTTGTTGGGCTTTCTACTCTGTCAATAGAACATGAAATGGCTGAGAAACTGGACTTGAAACAACTTGTTCGCACATTTGCCAGAACAAAAGCACAAAAAGTAAAATTTTGATAGAACTGAACTTCATGGGTCATGATATAATAATTATAATATAATTTTAAGCTTTATTTTGAAGTAGGGAATCAATGAAAAACACAAACATAATGTAATCATGTAACTAGCTTCTATAACCTATTATTATCGCAGTATTAAATAATTTTATTATTGTTATATACAAGCAGTGAAAAAATAATAGGATACAATTTATTTATGTTTATATATTATTTTCAAAGAACCTAAAAAAAAAGAAAAAGAAAAAGAAAAAAATATGTAACATTTTTTAACCTTAGTATCCATATCTGTTAACGAAGAATTGCTGTAGCTGTTTGCACAATGTTGTACCAGTAGCAGAAAATTGAATCATCATCAGCTGAACTATTGATACAATATTGTACGCTATATATTACAAACCACTATTCCTGTATTCAGCAAGCAGTCATAACTGCAGAGCTCAGTGAGACTGGTACTGACCAAGGTAATCCCCAGGTCATAAGGCTTGTTAATCCATGGCAGGTAGGGTGCATTAAACGCCCCATGATTTTCAAAACGTTGTTGGATTTTAATGTCTATTCCCTCAAATATTACACTTGTTGGTAGAAGTATGTATGCAAAACATAAATCAAATCGGAGGTGGTCCTGGGTGGCCACCGGCCACTTTTATATATTTAGTAGTGATGCACCGAATATTCGGCAAATATTCGGTATTACTTATAATACTAATATACAAATATTCGGTATTACTATACTTACATTGATTGAAAGTTGAAAATGTATAAAACACAACGCCAATGTCACTACTCCAACTTTGCTCATTTCCGCAAATTTGGCCTCGCTTTGCGGTCACATTCAACCACTTGAAGAAGATTTTGGAAGTGGTCTTCTCCTCTTGCAGCTGAGACAAAATCAGTTGTGAGCTTTACTGCTCTCTCCGCAGGGTCATTCACAACATTTAACCCATCCACAATGGACTTGGCTGCCTTGAAGTGGTCATTGTTCTGCCAATTGTCAACATCCTCTGTTAGGAAGGTCATATCCAGGTGAAGAAGGTTCACTGTAAACCACGAGTCCTCGTTCACAAGATCAGCCAGGGTTGTTGCTTCTGTAATTTTTGGAAATGACGGTTTGCCATATCCAGAACCGTAGCGGTGTTTTGGAGTGCTTGGCATTTCATCTGGTTGTATGGCCAGTAACACATCTGCAAGGGCACGACGCTCCTTTTGAGGTACTGCATTGCTGAACAGTGCCAAAACAACCAGTTCTGGGGTTAAATACCACAAATGTCTATCAAAGGCTTTCACATCGCTGACTGAAATGATTGAGTTGACAGCTTTATAGTTGAGCAGAGTCTTGTATAAGCACAAATCAAACCATGGGGCATTTGAAGCAGACTGACATATGAGCCACCAATCACAATAAATATAAACAACAAAAATAACAAACTCCTTCAGTTTTTCCTGTTGATGTTGTGTTGTTACAGTTCCTCGAGGTAGTACAGAAATTTGCTCTTCAAGTAGGTATATTTTGATGGAATAAAGAATCTTTGACATCCACCTTGCTTTATGCATGGCCCCAGGTCTGTGGAGTGTTCCTTGTTTTGTGACATCATCATCGAGGACTACCTGGCAGAGTTGTGCCATTTCCTTGTAGTCTTCCCTACAGTATGAAGCGCTTGTGCGGATTGTGCTTAAAACCTTGTTTTTGCAGGATAAAAGCAGTTGTTGTGCATCGTCATTGTACATTGAAATGTCAATTTTGGTTAAACTTTCATCCTTTGCATGCGATATGCATTCCCAATTCTTCTGGAATCTTTGGAACAAAGATGCTTCTGGAGACTTTGATGTCTCAATTTTGAGAGCGTCAAACACATGATCCAGGATTACCTCTCCAACATGATGGCGACATGCACACCACAGAAGAGCACAGTCCAGTTTTGATTGAATGGTAACACAGGCAGCTGTAACGTGTCCAGTGTTTGATGCTGTTGTGTCAAAACATAAGTTGACAACTGACTGTTTGCACTTCCATGAATGTAGAAACGTGTAAGTGTGCTCGGCAATGATGTCACCTGATGACATATCACTTCCACGAGGATATCTAGCCACTCCCAGTAGCTTTACATCAGTGGCATTCCCAACCAACACTGGCAATCTTTCTTCCTTGCCATTCTTGTTTGTGAGCGTATGCATCTGCTTGCCATCCCAGTGCAGTGTTGCAGCTGTTGGGGCGATCCAATTTTCTCGAATATCTTTGGCGATAGCAATTGTTATTGATCGTTGAGCCTTATCAGCAGTTGAATACGACTTGGCCACACGACGTGGATCACCTCCTGCCTCTTGAATTACAGCTTCGGTGAGCACAGCCTGTTGAACAGGAGTTATGTTTAGTCGAGTAGCAACAGACACGACTGAAGGCCTTTTCAGAATATCATGAGGAATAAAGGCAGACGTACCTGCATATGTTGATCTGTGGTGACTACGCTTCCTTTGAAGCTCTGGAATCGCCTCTTCTTCAGTTTCTTCCAAGCTATCTGCAGAGGCACTATCATCAGAGCATACAGAACTTTTCATCTCTTGTACACTGGATGATTCATGACGTTCTCATCTTGAAGCTTCCGCTAAGATGCATTTTTCTTTTCTACGATCTTTATCAGCTTTCTTCTTGTCAACACTACCAAATGAGGCTACTCTGTCAGATTTCATTGACTCTAAAAATGCTCTATCTTCCTCATTCTTAATGTTTGTCATTGCATCTTTTGTCCATACACCAAAGGTCTTATCAGGACGTTCATTCATGGATTGCAACTTAGCCAAAGTGTTTGGAGATTCTCTGCGAGAAACAGGTATTTGACGCAATTTGTTATTGTCATTAAGAAGGTCAAGTATTAGTTTGCAGCATTGATGGTCTGAAAGCATAGGAATATTTGCTTTAGTGTAGAATGTTTTCAGCTGGATAAGGACTATGCTGGCAGATTTCCATTTGAGTGGCTGTGTTTGTTTGCCTTCACATATTTCTTTCTGGATGTGCCACATCACGCATCGAAGAACCTGCCGGCAAGTTGGGAGGCGGACTCCTGTCAATGTACCATCTCCTTCTGTAAGAGCATTGCCAAGACCAAAAATGGCACTTGCTAATCTGGTCTTCTTAGCTTCCATTGTTACAGCTTCCATTGTTTCTGAAAGACAATAAAGGATATTATTAGACTATAAGTGAAGTTTCGTTTATGGTACATGTTTTATGTAAATCACCCCTTTAGGGTGCATCAAACGCCCTTAGGTTCTTGGATTTTAATGTCTATTCTCTCAAATGTTATGTAAATCACCCCTTAGCAACTCTATATTAAAAGAAACAATGTAAGTAGTCAACTGGTTGGTAAATAAAAAAAATAGATATTTTTACATAGCGCGGCCCCCAAAAATTGCCGCGAAAATATAAAAGTGACCGGTGGCCACCCAGGACCACCTCCGATTTAATTAATGTTTGGCATACACACTTCTAGCAACAAGTGTAACATTTGAGAGAATAGACATTAAAATCCAAGAACCTAAGGGCGTTTGATGCACCCTAATGGCAGGTGTGGACCTCACATCATCCAGCTAGGGCCCGGGTATTCCCACAGGTCATAAGCGTAGCTCATCTGGGGTCAGACGTGGTTGATAGGTTACCGCTAATTATTGATCACCTGGTGGAAATGTTCAGAGGCCAACCCATCTATACAATCTTAAAGGTTCTTTGATACTACTAAGTGCTATTGAAAGTCCTTCCATCAAGTGCTGTTGAAACGGGGGCGCGATGCTGGTAAGTGTATCTGTGTAAAGATGAGTTTGCGTTACTCACCTACCGGATACTCTGTTAGTGGGGTCACGGCAGCTGCTGCTGGTTGCGGAGATGGGAGATTTAGCTGCCAGTGAGGACCACCCAGAGGGCCTTCAATTGAAATAAAATCCTTTGATTTCAGCATCACCTGCACTGCTAAGAACGAGAGAAATGAGGTGAGCAAGTTACCAATTTTAGTGTGGTTGAGATTATGTCAGATAGGCGCTCCTACCAATCTGAAACTGGGTTCTCACCTTTAAGATCTCTGGGGCATAGCCAGTCTACCTCTTTTAACGACTTACTCTTCAGCTTATGGTGGGAGGATTTAAGAAAAGAAAAATGTCCTTTGCTTAATTTAATCAACGAAACAATAATAACACTTAAAAGGTTAACTGCATCAGCAGGCAAGTTTTTACAGGTAACTAAAGAAAATCTGAACAATTTTATTGATCATACACCAATGTGTATTCAGAACCAACTAAGCACTTGAAAAAAAATTATTACTACAAAACAAAAGAAACAAACATCATTAGTCCCATACCACACACAAAAATGTCAACGTAAAATAAAACCATTAAATTATTGGCCATCACCAGCCCATTACCACACAAAGGAGACAAGACTTACAGAAAAAAATAACTTACATAACTAATGCAAAAAAAACAAAGAATATTAGTTACTAGGGCAAGGTCAATGAGTGTTACCCAAATTGTATAAACCTGATAAGTCCCAGATGTGTCATTTAAACCATATCCTTTTTCAGTAACTGAATGATTTTTCTTCGGGGACACTGGCTTCAGCATTTGTGCAGGCATTGGGGAAGAAAAAGCTTTGTCCAAATTCACTTCAATAAGCAAATGTCCCAGCCAAAAACAAATCCCACACCATCAAGGAGAAGTGAGATGCTTTCCCGTCTCTTGAAATGGGCATATGATTGCGTCAAGCTTCTTCTTGTTCTCTATACTGAGAGAATTTCAAAGCAATATTTTTAACATTCTCTATATTGAGAGAATTTCAAATCTGTTATAATCAATTAAAAAGAGAAGAAAAACATTTTTAGTAATTCTGAAGGCTTGGCTTTCTAAATAAGCTCTGGCCCAATGAGGATTACTGAAACCTCCCAGGCCCGACTGAGGGGTTTGGGAGCTCTCAGGAATCCTTTCCAATAGTGGAGTTCCCACCAACTTGGGGTGTTAACCATACCATCTCACTCCTCCCCGCTTGTTGTGGGGTGCACAACACAGGTATTTTTATCTCTAAGTACATTAAGTAGTGATGAGTGATAGTATGGGACTTTAATACTTTACAAATTATGTCTTACCTTAATCTAATCAATAACCTTACTTTTAGTTTTCCTCTCAAGTGGGGAACTTTGTACCCTAGGCAATTCCTGAGATCTGCCCTGTGACCTTGTGAATGGTCGGTTCCCCATCTTATTGAGGGTACCTACTTGTGTAACAACTGGTAAAGGCAGGTTTTGAGATTCAGGTGAGAACCCTCTAAAATCAATTTTTGAAGATGTGAATGTTTTCTTTACCCACTTTAATACACCAGAGAATGGTTCCAGAGTGAGGGACCCTCATTGCCTTGCGTGAGTTGGCTGATCAGTTGGACTCAGTCCTCCTCCTATGTCACTAAGTTCGAACTCACTTGTCATTTCTGAAGCTTCTGGAGATTGTGTCACTGCAAAGTCTGTTTCAGGTTCCACAGCCACTAAATATGATTGATTAATTATTGGTAGCAATAAATCGAAAAGACGTTAGGGGACTTTGTTTCACTGGCTCCAATTCAGAGGAAGGTAGTTCCTGCCCTGAATCAAAGGATGAGATTGCTACTGGGCATCCATTCTCTATGTCCCCGTTAACTTTATCCTCCCCACTTGTCTTATCTAGTCTCGAAGAATTTCTGCTGGGAGGTGGCTGTTCATGAAATCTCCCTTCCAACTGATACAGGTTGTGGAGAGTCTGATCTAGAGTCTGCTGAATTCTTCTCAGACACTCCACAGGTAATGGGTTGAAGCGAAAACCCTTAAAGAATGGCTCATCATGGCTTGGTTCTTCAATTAGAGATGGACCCTTACTCATCTCTACAGGTGTAGGTTGTGGTAGGAATTCAACCTCATAATGGGCATCTCCCAAAAGCTTTTGGTAGTAGCGGTTCTGTTGAAGATATGGTGGAGCCACATTCCACTTTTTCAGATGTTTGTGGTGAACTTTATAAATAGTGGGTTCCTGAGGGTTCATTGACTGAACTTGATAAGTAATTTCATTTGGGTTCACTTTAATTATACAATATGGTCCAGCATACCGAGGTTTGAATTTATTGATGCTCAGGTTGCCAGGATAGTGTATTTTCAGCCCCACCAGCTGGTTTAAGTGATAGGGTTCGAACCGTGGGTGGCCTTCATCCCGATATTGAAGCTGATGGTGGTCTATCCTAGGGCCCTGAGGGAAGATGTGAGCCTGGGATAAGAGACAGGCTGCTGGGGAAATACCAGTCTCCTGATGCTTGGTATTGTTGTAAATGGATACCACCTGGGCAGATGGTCATCCTAGGTCTCAACCTGGTTCAAACTCATCCGCAAATATTGGGTTAGTGTCCTGTTTACTCGCTCAACAGCCCCATTGGATGTGGGGCAATAGGGAGAAGTCCTTACATGGAGTATATCCAGTTCAAGCAAGGTATCTTCAAATTCCTGGGCTGTGAACTCAGGCCCATTATCACTGAGTAGCTTTTCAGGCAGCCTGGGCAGAAATGGATATACTCGAGTTTTGAATGCTTGTGCTACAGTAGAGGCCCGTTTATTGGGCAGTGGGACCACGGACAACCACTTAGAGAAATGGTCAACCACCACCAATGCACAAACATTCCCCTTTTGAGAGATAGGGTAGGAGATAAGATCTGCTGCAATCAACTCAAAAGGATGTTGGGTTACAATCTTAAACACAGGTGGTGTGTGGAGAATATTGGTAATCTTTGCTCTCTGACACTCCACACAAGAGGTGACTATCTCAGTCACTATGCGATGCAGCTGTGGGTACCAAAAATGTTCCAATAATAGGGCAAGCAATTTATTTCGCCCTAAGTGAGCAAACTCCTTGTGAAAAATGACAGCCCAATCTATAGCAACACCTTTGGCAACAACACAACGCAAGTGGTGGTCTCTTCCCCTATGGTAAATGATGTCATCAATAACTACCAATTGCTGATGATCTTGTTCATATGGTTGTAGGTTTCCAGTATATCATTTTGCTGTCCATTGTTGCTTAATCCCCTTTTTAAGGCGACATAGGTGAGGGTCAAGTTTTTGTAAGGTTATGACATCTTCCAGGGACAATGCCCCTCCTTCTTTTGGGAGTTGTTCTCCTTCTCTCAAAGGAATCACTGGACAGATGTCCACCACAACTGATGTCAGTTCCAATTGTGGTGTAAGGTTATCAGATGGTAGATTCCCCTCCCCACTAGCCTCTGTGTCAGGTGCAAGGTCCTCCTCCATGCTATCATCAAGCAGTGTAAATTCTTCAAAGGGGCTATCAGTTTCCCTATTCACATTTAGAATTTCAGGGGAAGGCTTATCATTTGATTGACCAGGTAGGTGTATAGGGTTTAACCAATTGTAATGGATCCCAGCGAGGCACTGCAGATAACACCGATCATGGTAGTTGTCAGAACCATACTTTAAGGGAGCTCAATCTCCATGATATACCCAAATCTCTACCTTATTCATATCACGATAAACTTGGATCAACCATGGGGTTGGGATCTGACCAACATGTTTCATCAGATTCAGCTGACAGGTGATAGCTTTATCAGAAGAGATCCCATACTTATTTCGCCTGTTAATTAGTTCTGCTAAGGGGAACAGTTCGAGAAGAAGTGCAGGGAGGAGGGGGGGATCTCTTGCATCCTCTTTGATGGGCAGATTGACCTGACCAATGTGATGATGGAAGCTGAGGGCAGTGACCAATCTTTTCCCGCAAAGATCAAGGAAGAACACTATAGTGTTGTTATTGAGCCTGGCAGCTATCTGTTCCACTTTACCCCAGAGAAAGCAACTAAAGAGGAGTCACATGCGGAGAAGATTGCTAAGGTCCTGTTTGCCTGGCTGAAAGAGAGGGGTTATGATAAGACCTTGTTGGCCATTGGAGGAGACTCAACAAATGTCAACACTGGTGTGAAAGCTGGAGTAATGCGGAAGCTGGAGCTGCACCTGGGGAGAAAGCTGGTCTGGTTGGTGTGCAACCTGCACACTGTTGAACTTCCCCTGCGCCATCTCATTGTTGACCTTGATGGCCCTACTCTGTCAGACAAAAAATTATCCAGGCCAATAGGAAAGCTCCTTGATTCTGCTACAGACTTTGATATCAATCCAAACTTCACCCAAATCTCTGTTGGCCCTCCACTGATCAAGCTTCCTGACAAGGTCAGTCAAGATCTCTCAACTGATCAATACTATGGCTATAAAATTGTCTGTGCAGTCAGGGATGGAGTACTTCCTGCAGGGCTGGCTCTGTTAGAGATAGGACCAGTAAACCACAGCCGCTGGCTCACCACAGCGAACAGACTTCTCAGGCTCTGGGTGTCAAAGCACAGACTTAAAGGAAAGAACCTGAAGATTCTGCAATTCATTGTGGAATTCATCATTAGAGTGTATTACCCATGTTGGTTCAACGTGAAGGTCAAGCACTCCTGGATCGAAGGGCCTAGGCACATCTTCTTTCAGCTGGACTGCCTCAAGTCCCAGAGAAAGGAGGTGCTGGATATTGTGATGCCAACTGTGAGAAGATCTGCTTGGTATGCCCACAGTGAAGTCATCCTCCAAACACTACTCAGCTCTGAGGATCAGAAGGAGAGGATTGAAGGGGTGGAGAGAATCCTGGCCATCAGGGGAGAGGGGGACCCAGACACTCAGCTGGGGGACTCCTCTGTTAGGAGCAGGACACCTGACATCAATTGTGATGCTTCCAGCATCAGTGACTTGATCAGCTGGTCAGAAGGTGTGTCAAAGCCACCTCTCACCTGCTCTCTAAGCACCTCAGAGGTGAAAAACTTCAACACCCCCATGGAGGTGCGCAACTGGCCTTGCCACACACAAAGCATTGAGAGGGTTGTTAAAATGGTGACTGAGGCTTCTGGTAAGTACTTCTCACAGGAAAAGAGGGATGGAGGGATGGAGGGATCAGGGCTCAGTAGACCAGCAGGAAGCTGATGTCCAAGTCTGAGTCAAAGCAGGATTTATGCAACCTGGCAAAGTTCAAGATGTCAGGAGAATGATCTTTGTAATTATATCCAGTGATATACATGCAGTTCACCTATTAATAAATATATGTAAAGTTGATTTGGCCTTGTCAATATAAATGATTTACCTTATATCTTTTAATATATTATAAAGGGGTTCAAAAGGGTAAAATTGGCAATTTAGAAATATAAAATGATGTAGGTTAGAGTTATCCCATCCAAAAAATAAGCTCATATTTGAATTCCCCATGTAAAAACACATAATTTAGACACCCCTGATGGTAGGATTTCCTTCAGATTCATGTTGTCACCTGAGTACAACCCGCCCTACTATCCTATTCAGAGACTAGAAGGGTATATGGGCCCAGGCCTAATTGGCCAAGCCTTAGCCTGGCCCTTTGATGTAACACTTAGACCCTGCACTTACTGTAAGAAAAGTGGACTATTAAGTTTGTTGGTTACACAATCAGGGTGTAAATTGTATAACGAAGCCTTAAACTAACTGGTTTCAGTAATTTGATTGATTGATTGATTGAAGTTTTATATGGAGGAGCTCAGCCAATAAGGCTATTTACATCCTCCAAGACCAAAACACCTTGTTCCAGGAGAACTTCCACTGTTCCTACATCAAGTGCTGGGTCTATTATTATTGGGATGAGACAGCAATAGAGAAAGCACACCATTACCCTCTTTAGTTCTGGGGCCAATTCCAGAACACTCAGAAAGGGATGAACATGAGGCCTGTTAGTTCTATGAAACATTAACTGAAAAATGGAACTAAGTACCAAGTCAACAGTAACAGCCAGATGGAGTAACTAGGAGGTAACTGATTAATAAACCTGTGGAAATGAAAATCAGTATACAATGCAAGATTTAAAACTCTTTCAACCACCCAGATGCCACTACAAACTTGAATACTTGGTCCATAGTGAAGTGTATCAATGGGGGAGAAAAACTATCCCCACCTAATAGGACTGATAAAGTAAAGTCCCTGACACCATATTGCAAAAGAGAGAACCTTAATTTTTTCCTTTGCCTAGTATAACATGGACAAAAAAGAAAGAAATGGGACAGTGTCTCTGGTAAATTACAACTAACACATAATGGGGAGAAGGCTAGTCCAATCCGGTGTAAGTAAGCCTGAAGGCCTACATGGCCAGAACGGAATCTAAATATTATAGAAGCTTTATAGTGGGAAGAAGGTACAGGCCAATTTCTTGTGCCCCAGGAAGGCATAAACATTCCATAGAGAGTTGAGTGCCGTAATCTCTCCCATTGGGTTTTGTAATCATTTTGCACTGCCACTTTAGCTACTGCAAAACCCTCGCCTGGGTGGAAATATAGCGAAGTTATAGCAGGGAGGGAATGAGCAGCCCTGGCCAGCGTATCAACCATCTCATTACCTATAATTCCAACATGGCTCGGAACCCACTGGAAGGAAACCAGAATACCTGAAACAGAGAGGGTCTTCAGTAAAGAATGGATAGAAGTTGTTAAAGCCAGATATGTAGTGAGTGTGGGCGAGTTGATCAGGTGAAGAGAGGTCTGGGAGTCTGTAATTATTAGGACATTACAAGCATTACTTCTGGATACTAAAAAACACAATGCCTGTTGGATGGCAAATAACTCTGCTGCCTGTATACTATGATTGGGGGATAGTTTCCAGGAAAAACACCTTTTATGATTTGAAATGAAAACAGCTGATGAACAAGATGGTCCAGGCACATCTATCTTAGATCCATCAGTATAAATATACAAGTAATCTGGATACTTCTCTTCCAAGTATGCTGTGAAACACTGCACAATCACTTCTTTGGGGACAGGAGGTTCATATACAAATGGGAGAGACAAACAGGTTGGTACCAAATGCAATCTCCAAGGTGGGAAAGAAGGGAATACTGGAACTGTAAAAAATTTAAAATTTAATTGATACTTATTAAGAAGTCCAGTTGCTCTAAAGAAGAAAGGCGGCTTATTTGCCACAGTCCAGTCTACTGCAAGGATCAAAGGATAATCGACCTCAAATGACTGACGTAAGGGGTGGGAAAAGGGGGAAGCCAGAATATTGAAGTACTTCCTCAGTGTAGAGAGATCTCTATCATACTGAAGGGGATGGAGACCAGTCTCACCCTGCAGGGCAATAATAGGAGTTGATGGGCGGGCACCCAAAATAAGGCGCATGCCAGAATTATGCAATGTTTCCAGTTTCTTCTTCAAGGTGAAAGAGGCTGAATCATAAACAACATCAGCATACTTTATTTTTCCTAAGATAAATGATCAGTAAAAAGTGAGAAGCGTAGATCGATCTGCACCCCATCGATGAGAGGCAACAGATTTTAACGAGTTTAGACGTTTCATACAAGATGTTACCAGGTAGTTAATATGACAAGACCAAGTCAGTCTGGGGCTGTCAAGGACCACTCCCAAAAACTGGTAGGATATGACCATAGCTACTGGGGTGTTACTAATTTGGATAATAGGATTCACTGAAACCTTTTGATGTGTAAAGAACATAATTTTAGATTTTTCTTGATTCAGGGAAAGACCCCAGGTTCTGCACCAAGATGAGAACTTATCTGTTGCTTTTTGCAACATCTGTTGGGCTTCTAAAGGGGTGTCAGCTGCCACATAGAAAGCTGTATCATCAGCAAACTCTGATGATTGAACTGGATCAATACTTGGCATATCGGAGAGATATGCTGTGAATAACAATGGACTAAGAACTGAACCCTGGGATACACCCTTTTTAAAGGGGAAAGGTGTTGAGTAGACATCATTAATTAGCACCCGAAATGTGAGGTTAGACAAGAAGTTGTGCAACCATCTTAGTAATCGACTGTGAATCCCCAAATTGCCTAACTTATAAAGTAGGCCAGTATGGGAGATGGTATCAAAAGCTCGACTGAGGTCGAAAAATATAACAAGAACATATTTTTTCCATCGGAGAGCTTGGCGTATGAAAGTTTCCAACCTCAGAAGATGATCCACTGTGCTTCTCTTCTTACGGAAACCACACTGCGAATCAGGGATGGGGAGTCGACCAAAAACAACCGACTCCTGAGTTAGTATTTTTAAAAACCGACTCCGACTCCCGACTCTTTCCTTATCATGCTGATCTACAACCTTATAAATATTGGGGGTAATTATATAGAAAATGGCGCAACCCGAAGTATGATGTAAAAAACATTTTATTAGGTCAATTTCGATGTGCTGAAGCCAAATCTGTTAACCATTTGGTGTGCAAATGCTTCAAATTGGAGTAAATGTTATTTATATTTTACTCTTATTTTGAAGCATTTGCCTAAAAAATGGCTAACAAGCACATGAAAACTAACCTAACCTAACCTAAGAGTAAAATAACCACATGTTGGGCACGACAACTCAGAAAGCAAAACACCATGTTTTTGGAAAAATAGAATTGCTTCTTCATCATTTTCGTAAAACTTTACAATAGCTTCAATGTATCTAACAGAACACCCTTCACACTCCATTGCTATACCAACATTAAAAGGGCGCATTTTAAAAGGGTTATAAAATTGCTTCTGTTAAGAACTACTTTGACTCGCGGAGCAAAATTATTGGAACCAAAATATAAATGATGGGCAAATGAATGAACTTCAAAAATTTGTAATTTTATTTATAATCTGTAAAAATGTAATTTGCACACCAAATGGTTAACAGATTTGGCTTCAGCACATCGAAATTGACCTAATAAAATGTTTTTTACATCATACTTCGGGTTGCGCCGTTTTCTATATATTTTCCCTTTGATTCGCGGAGCAAAATTATTGGAACCAAAACATAAATGATAGGCAAATGAATGAACTTCAAAAATTTGTAATTTTATTTATAATCTGTAAAAATGTAATTTGCACACCAAATGGTTAACAGATTTGGCTTCAGCACATCGAAATTGACCTAATAAAATGTTTTTTACATCATACTTCGGGTTGCGCCATTTTCTATATAATAACCATATTGGGATGTTTGTTTCGTAGATGGCATTTCAAGTTTGAGGCTCTAGTTGGAGCATTAGCATGTTTCCCAGTGTAAGCACTAATTTTTGCATTACACTCTTTACCATCCTTTTCTACTTGACAAATAAAAATACTTTTATCCTCATTTAGCTTAAAATATTGAAAGACTGCTGATTTTCTACTAGGCCCACGACTCATTACTAATAGGGGCTAATTAAATTAATAATTAATATATTGCTAATTTTTATATGGTACCTAGTATCCTAAAATAGAAATATGAAATTCATTTGCTAAGATTTACCAGAACAATAAATCAAATGTGGAAATGTGAATCTAGAATTAGTTCAGGAAGATATTTATTTAGGGCAGAGTAGTATTCTGGTAAATTGTTGGCATATAGAAATTGAATCAAAGAGTCGGGAGTCAGTCATTTTTACCGACTCCCGACTCTTCAAAAAAGCCCCGACTCCCGACTCCCCACCTCTGCTGCGAATCTTGAAAAATGTGACACGTTTCAAAAATCCATAGCAACCGCTGATGGACCATCCTCTCTAGTACTTTACCCAAGCAGGATAATAAGCATATGGGACGATATGAAGATGGACTTGAAGGGTTTTTCTGTGGTTTGAGGATAGGAATCATGAGTGCCTGTTTCCATGATGAAGGATAGACCCCTGTGCTCAGGCTATCATTGAATGCTGATAATAGAAATGGCAAGTACTCCAATGGAAGATGACTAAGAAAATATTTATGTATATTATCCAGTCCACATTGCCTTAAGGAGAATTGTAATTCCTGCAATGTGAAGTCCAGGTTATAATCTTCATTGTAATCAAGAAATAAGGAAGACTCCATGTCCCTGCAAAATTCCTCATCTTCAATAACTGCTACAGTCCCAAAAAATGAATGGAAGAAGGCCCCCAAAACTTCTGCTTTGTCACGTACATCACTTAGTATGGAACCATTTACAACAATAGGGTAAGTGAAGTGTGAATCTGTACCCTTAATGATTTTCCTGATTTGAGTCCAAACCTCAGTGGAAGGTGTTGTGAAACTGAGGTTTGAACAAAACCAACTCCATGAAATTCGCTTTGCCTGACGAATAGTACGATGAGCTATAGCAGTTGCCTTATTTAAGAGGATCTTATTATATTGAGTTGGGTGATGAGAATAAAAACACTGAGCCCGACGGCGGGTGGCCACTGCCACACTGCAATCCTCTGTCCACCAGCATTTGTGGTATTTAGGAACAAAATTTCCTGTTGTCTTCTTCAGTGTAGGGGTACTTGTTTCCACTAATAAGGCTGTAAAGTGTTGTATTTTCTCATCTAAAGATCCTTCTATAGCAGGGGCATTAGGGTGGTCCTTAAAATTCAAAGTTTCAGCTCCCACCCCCGGAAATCATTCGAATGGTTGAGAAAACTCTCTAGTTGAATTTTGTATTAAATCGGACAACGTTTACCCCTCCCTCATCGACCTTGAACTTTTACCCCGGGAGTTGTTGCCCGGTTAGCGATCCTGGGTCTGTAGGGTTCGCTTCCGAGAGTCCGGAAACTGGCAGCAGTGGTGAGCGACGACTTGCAGGAGGAACTGGAGTTGCTCCTCGTCGTGGGTCAGCATCCGGTTGTACTCTTGGACGAGGGCAACTCCTCGCTCGGCATGGTCGTTGATTACGGCGAGCCCTCCCACACGTGCCGCCGCTGTCTTGAAGTCTTCCTGCTTCGGCCAGGTCTCCGGGTCGACCTCGAGGAAGCCGTCCTCCAGTCGAAGTTTCTCGAAGAAACCTCGTGTGTTGGACGACGCCAGGTCTTCCAACTGAAGCCCGGCGAGTACTCGGTTTGGCAGCATGGGCCGCTTTGCCAGGGACTCCTCACTGACCCGGTCATGGAGAGAGGCGATGATCTTCCTCTTCTGATCGACGGCGATCCCCGGATCGAACAGCGCCAGCGCCACCAGCTCCTCCGAAAGGTACCAGAGGTGGTTCTGGAACTTGGTCAGCGCCACCTTGGCCACCACAGGGTTGATGTCAGAGTAGGCCAGCAGGTCCTTGAGGAGGGCAAAGTCATTTCAGGGGGCAGTTGCGGCGATCAGAGCCTCCATCCACGCCTTGGCGTAGACCCGACAGGCGAAGATGCAGATGCTCCGGAGGCCACTCTCCTCCCTCGCCGTGAGTTTGAACTGCTGTCAGAACATCCAGACCTTCAAGGCGTAGATTGCCTTCGCCATCCAGCGGGCGTGGTGAATCGGCCCGGGAGCTCGGAAACGCACTCCTCACGGGGGGATGTGACCAACGAAGAGGAGGGTGAGCTCGAGCAGCTCACGGTAATCGTCGCGCAGGTCCTTGCGCTCGACTATCGCCTTCTCAAACCACTCCGTGTCGACAGTGGTGAGCAGAGGAGTGACATCGGGGTGCGCAGCGCCGGACTCGTACTGGCTTCTGTCCAGGAAATCCCAGCGCTCCTGAAAACGCTTGAAGAGGGTCACGTCAGGACCGGATGTGGGGCCCATCACAGCCATGAATGCCGCACCGAGGAGGAGCTCCAACACATGATGGCGGCACGCGAAGTAGAGCAAGTCTTTCGCGAGGTGTTGCTCGATGAGGACGCACACTCCGTTGTACCGGCCGGTGTTCGAGGCGGTGGTATCGAATGACAAGCCACTCACTTGCTCAGTGAGCTCCCACTCTCCAACGCGTTGAGGACGGCCTTGGCCATCTCAGAGCCCGTTCCACTCGGCAGCTTCGGGATGCCCAGGAGCTGCACCGCGCCATTACCGGAGACCAAGATGGGAAGCCGATCGACTTGCTCCTTGCTCATCAAGTCCTGCATGAGCTTGCAGTCCCAGTGAATGACAAGATTGCCGGCCCTCAGCTCTTCCTTGAGCGCCACGTTGAGCCTGGAGCGGTGCCTGCGCCGGTGTCGGCGGATGGAGCTGCGGTTGATATTGAGCTCTGCGACATCGTGCCCAAGCGACCGGGAAACCTCTGTCAGGACGTAGACAGCTCCTTGGTCAGTCACCTTCGTGCAATCCAGCGACGACGCCACAGCCGCCGAAACGATGTTCGTCATGCCCCGCCTGGAGCGCTTCGGAGCCCGAGGGCTCCCTTCTTCTCCATGGTCGTCGCTCTCCGCTGCGCTTGCGGCACCACTGGAAGAGGACGAAGACCACTCGAGCTCCACTCGGGCCGTAGATGTCGTCGCTTCTTCCTCGGCTCGCTGCCTCCGTCGGTCTTCTTCCCCTTGGCGTTGAGATGCGCGGGCATCGACAGCGGCTAGCGTCGAGTCGACGGACCCCAGCTTGCCGCGCCGACGGGGTTCGCGCTGAGCGAGGAGGAACGCCTTGTCCTCCTCGTTCTTGAGCAGCTCCATGGCGTTAGCGGCAGCGACATCGAACAGGTTCATCATCCGCTCGCTGAGCTCGTCCTCCCGCTTCGCTTGAGCGCCAGCTCGCCCCTTGTTCCTCTTCACATTGTTGAACTCCTTGTGGAGCTTCTCAATCTTGGTGACGATGTGGTCCTTCCGACGGAGGGGGATTCGCGCCTTGGACCACACCTCGGTGACGAGCTCGATGACCTGGTTGGCAGCCTCTCGAGGTGACTTCTTCTGGACGTCGATCCTGTAGACCAGTGGTTCTTAACCGGGGGGGGCGCGCCCCCCTAGAAACAGGAATTTCTCTAATTGTATTTGTTATTCTCTTAATGAGAGCATGGGCTAATATTGAGAAGTTATTGAGAATGTTATTTTGATTGAAGGGGGGCGTGGAGGGAAGGACCAATTCCTAGAGGGGGCATGGTAGTAAAAAGGTTAAGAACCACTGCTGTAGACCGTCAGGGCCAAGACCTCTTTTTGCGAAGGAAGTTGCGACCCGGCGATCGATTCCTGCGGGGCAATCAGGTAGCGCAGCTTCGCTGCCATGATCCAGGTTATCTACTTAAAGGTTGAAGGAGTTATTCACTATTCAGTTTAAATTATAATCATTAGAATTTACAGTTTTACACACATTAGTTATCCAACCACTGATGGGTAGCTTGACTTATGGTTAAAGGAGTTATTCAGTTTAAATTATAATCATTAGAATTTACAGTTTTACACACATTAGTTATCCAACCACTGATGGGTAGCTTGACTTATGGTTAAAGGAGTTATTCAGTTTAAATTATAATCATTAGAATTTACAGTTTTACACACATTAGTTATCCAACCACTGAAAATCTGGAAAGAATGAAAAAAACAAACATTACAAATTATGTAACATTTACTTGAAAGTCAAAAAATTAGCTTAATGGTAATGCTCAATGAGGGAGGGGTAAACGTTGTCCGATTAAAAAAATAAATCACCTAGAGAGTTTTCTCAACCATTCGAACAATTTCCGCGGGTGGGAGCTGAAAAATGTTCAACTTGAAATTTCACCCCCTAAGCAAGGACCACACTAAGGGGCATCCGGAAGTGCTCTAGACCAAATTCTCCAATCTATGTCACGTAGTTTCCAAGGAGTGGATACTAGTGAAATTTGCAGAGTAGTGAGAGGACAGGAAAGTGGTCACTACCCAGGCTTCCACCAATGGCCACAGCACAGTTAGGAGCAAACCTACCTCCACATAATGAGAGATCCAACGTTGAATAACTTCCATTATTAACGTTAAATCTTGTTGGGAGATCTACTGTGGTCAATAACACAAAATCCGAAGAAAGAATAAAATTAAATAAATTTAAGGCCATTGGTGTTGGAGAACCTGACATACCTGTATCCCAAGCCCTGTGTCTACCATTAAAATCACCACAAATAAAAGCTTGTTGACCAAGTTGACTAGCATAGTGTTCAATTTCTATAATGGTTAATGAAAGGCATAGTGTTCAATTTCTATAATGGTTAATGAAAGGTATGGATTGTAAACTGTGAGTATATCTAAAGTACCACTGTTTACTTTTAAAGATAAAGCAAGGACCTCAAGAACTCCTGCTGGAAAGGGACGGAGAGGTAATGGTCGAAAGCACAAATCTGAACGAATCAGAAATAGCAAACCCCCACCCCCTCGACCAACCCTATCTGCTCTGATCTGAGTATAATTAATAAAGGTATTATTCTACTATTACACCCGTCTAACGTCCAGCAATTATTATATGTTCATTAAGTAGACTTTTTAATTCTAAGACACTTTCCTTCTATAGCATTTCCATCGCAAATGCTTCGTTTTCGAGATATAAACATTTTTTTGGTGTGTATCTAGTGTGTGTTCGTACGTTCGTTTGTGTGTTCGTTACATGTCTGCCCAATCACTGTGCTCCATCCATTTCGAATTTGAATTACTTTTGTACCGGAATGGAATACTCATTCCACTCATTCAGAAGTACATTAGGCCTGGCTCTGTGATTTATAGTGATTCCTGGGCTGCCTACAAGACTAAGTGATTTAGGTTAGGATAGTTTAGGTTAGGATAGGTTAGGTTAGGTCAATTTTGAAGGTGAAATTTGTTTTTCCTATGGTTTTTGATGTGTTTTAAAGAACCTGACCTTCAAAACTGTCAGAAATGACTCATTTTCGATTGCCAGCTGGGGGGAGGGGGGTTATCTCAAAAAAAGAGTCATTTCCGATGGTTTTGAAGGTCAGATTCATTCAAAAACATCAAAAATCATAAGAAAAACATCAATTTCACCTCGAAAGGGAGACGAGTGTAATACTGTACATTTACCTTAATAAAAGTAGGCTGGAGCCTTGAGGTTAACCAGGTCTCACAAACTGCCACTAAATGAGGTTTTTTGGTGTAAATAAAAAGTTTAAATTCTGACAAGTTAGATTGGAGACTGTGGGCATTCCACTGAGCCAACAAGAGGTTAGAAACCTTTGAATATGAAATGTTAAGTGGGTTTGCGAATTTGGACATGACATTTCTGTTTGGGCGTAGGCTTAGGTTTCAGTTTATCAAGGAATTTTGTCAGCTGGTCAGTTTTGAGGTCAGTGTGAAAAGCATCATTAAATAAAGAAACAAAATTGGATAATTTACTCAAAGTCTTCTTGGAGAGACTACTACCACTCTGAAGGGTGAAGCTGAATAAACTTCAACATAGAACTTTAATGATGTCTGATGACAGAGCCATAGGTCCAAAAGGGGTAGAGGGTTCAGGGACCATAGCCCTACCATCCACCCCCACCCCAGGTGGCCCCTGGGATATTGCCTTAGTCGAGCCAGGTCTTCCCCTCACAACCCCACTCCAAGAATTCTGAAGGGGGGGAGAGGGATCCACCACATCCAAGCCTTGAGTCTCCTCCCTTGACATAATAGGTTTTGATAGAACAGGAAAGTCATTACTTTTAAATGTTCTTTCCGAAACTACAGTAGAGTCCTGATTTCAGAGAACAGATCTAGCTTCATTATAAGAGAGATTAGATGTAAGTTTGAGCCTCTCTATTTCCTGTGCTGTTCTAAAATAGGAACAGCCACTGAAGCTAGCTGTATGGGGACCTGAACAATTGGCACAAATTTTAGTAGACTTTGGACAAGAAGAGACATGACTTCCAGAACAATAAACACATCTCACTATTTTTGACCTACAGGACTTAGCCATATGACCAAATACCTGGCACTTAAAACATTGAATTGGATGTGGAATAAACTGACGAAATCTATATGGTATATATGCTATATAGATCTTTACTGGAAGAACTTGTACATTGAAGGAAACTAACCTGTTGAATTGGAATATATATTGAACCTGTTCTTTTTGTAAGTCTACTGACTGTTGCTACTGGATAATCATTATGAATTAACTCATCCTTAATAGCTAGTAGATCTTCCTCCAAAGCTATAGGTCCTATAACACCATGCACAATATGAGTATTGTTAATTAAAGAACAATCCACCTCCCATGGGCCCAACTTCCAGGGAGTTCCCAAAAACTGGGAGGGAAGGGCAGAGGTTGTTTTTATTTGCACCGTGCCAGAGCATCTCTGGAAAACTGGTGCCTGCATACCCAACCCATGGAAAGGCGAATCCCTTAGCGCTATGCTAAAGGCCAAAGGTCTTGACGCAAAAGAGATATCTTGTGTCTTGGGAGTAATTTTGGTTAATATTCGTTTTTTGACCCAGTCACACCCAGCTATAACAGCAATATATATTGAATAACCAATCAAAGCTGAATAAGAAAATATATATATTATCTTGTGCAAATTTGTATAAAATGTACTTTTAAAAAAAAAATATCTTCTACTTTCTAATATGTATGTATATAAATTTCGGTTGGTTTGTTTATTTGGGCTACCTTTTTTGGAGATTTTTCTTGGCTTTTTTTGGCTACTTTTTCTTGCTTTGGCTACTTCTTTCTGTTTCTGGTCAGTGTGGTGGTTTTCGTTCTACTGGTATGACGTGTGAATCTTGTGAACTTGATTTCGAAGACCTAATCCGCCTTGTTGGCCTCGATGAAGATAAAAGTTTAGATTTTTTTTCCAATCACGGCATAATTCCGACATCCGTGATTTGCCCTAAATGTAATACTACCTGTATTTTAAGACAAGACTCGAAGGTGTTTAGGTGCCATAAAAAAAATGGAAGGATGTGAAATCGTGGGTTTTACGTGCTGGGAATAGACGTCCTCATTACCGGAAATATTTCGTACGATACTTATTCCTGGCAGAACATCCTGATGATTCTACAGTTCTGCATCACTTCCTTACTGCAATTGCAGAACTATATCCTCCAAAATAAGGTGACTGGTTAGGCTAGGCTAAGTTAGGCTAGGCTAAGTTAGGCTAGGCTAAGTTAGGCTAGGCTAAGTTAGGCTAGGCTAAGTTAGGCTAGGCTAAGTTAGGCTAGGCTAAGTTAGGCTAGGCTAAGTTAGGCTAGGCTAAGTTAGGCTAGGCTAAGTTAGGCTAGGCTAAGTTAGGCTAGGCTAAGTTAGGCTAGGCTAAGTTAGGCTAGGCTAAGTTAGGCTAGGCTAAGTTAGGCTAGGCTAGGCTAAGTTAGGCTAGGCTAAGTTAGGCTAGGCTAAGTTAGGCTAGGTTGTGTTTAGCATGAATCTGCCATCCATTTCCTGTGCAAATGCGTAGTTTTCGAGATGACGATATCTCGAAAACTACGCATTTGCACAGGAAACGGATGGCAGATTCGTGCAGAGCACCTCCAAATTGACCAGAAACGTTTGCTCTCATTATAAAGAGTGGGTAAAAAAACGAATAATTACCGTAATTTTATATAAAAAGGATGCCCTCACTGGGTCTGAGAGCTCTGAACCTATAGGGGCCATAGGCGCAGTAGGAGGAGCCTGGCTAGGCCCAACATTATCTAGTCCCTGGAGACCAGATTGGGGAGAAACATCTCCAACCACACCAGCTTCACAAGGCCCATCCACCTCTCTACTCCGAACCTTTGGTGGGGGCGAACGCAAAGAAGGAGAATGAGCCCGAATAACTGATGGAGCAAGAGAGACATCCTCCTCTGAATCAGATTCATGCAACCTCTGGTTATTATGTATTTTATCACACTCAGTCATTTTACACACCAAAATACATTTTTCTAGTAGTATTTGATGTGATTTGTTCAAATATGACCTCCATTTCCGTCGGAAATGAGATCCAACAAAGTTATAGTACTTTGAAGTTTGGCTCATTTTCAAGGGAAATGGAAGTCAAAATCTAAGCAAAACACATCAAATATTACTAGAAAAATGTATTTTGGTATTAATTAACCTAACCTAACATTACCTAACCTAACCGTGGCTAAACGAGCCTAACCCTGGCTAAACGGGCCTAACCCTGGCTAAACGGGCCTAGAGTATTACCTTATTATGGATTAGGTGGTGGATACAGACGAGAGCTCGTTTAGCCAGGGTTAGGCTCGTTTAGCCACGGCTAGGTTAGGTTAGGTTAGGTTAGGTTAATTAATACCAAAATACATTTTTCTAGTAATATTTGATGTGTTTTGCTTAGATTTTGACTTCCATTTCCCTTGAAAATGAGCCAAACTTCAAAGTACTATAACTTTGTTGGATCTCATTTCCGACGGAAATGGAGGTCATATTTGAACAAATCACATCAAATACTACTAGAAAAATGTATTTTGGTGTGTAAAATGACTGAGTGTGATAAAATACATAATAACCCAACCTCTTACCTCGCAACCTCTCGAGGTCCGAACTGGCAGCCATATCGTAACCAGGTGAATCCCCTGTACTCAGGCTAGGCAAAAGCCCGAGCCGAGCCGAGGACCCCTAACACAATGGACCTATCCTATCCAGAGACTAGGAGGTTACAATTAAAAAGTGATAAAGTCTAAATCGTAATTACAATCGAGAGAAGTTTTAAGTACGAATCTTAGTATATGAGCCTAGGCCTAATTGGCCAAGCCTGGCCCTTTGATGTAACACTTAGAGTCTGCACTTAATGTAAGAAAAGTGGATTATGAAGTTTGGTGGTTACACAATCAGGGTATAATATGTATAACCAAGCTGAAACTAACTGGTTTCAGTAATCTAATTTAAACTCTTTGATTTTAAGCAATTCTAGGTTCGTCCTTGTTTCAGTAATCTAGTTTAAACTTTTTGTTTTCAAGCAATTCTAGGTACGCCCGATTACCACCATGAATCTTGTTTCCCTACGAGCGAGTAGCGACATCTACGTTCGTGTTACTAATTATTTTATTATTTTTTTTTAATAATTTTATTGCTGGCATGTCACAAGCTGCCATTCATCGTCAACAGACTCATCCTCGACCACCACCCCAAGAGCTCCTGTTGCTAATTGTTTATTTATTTTAAACAACGTTAATATTTTTAAAATGCCTATCTAAATGGTTCTTAAACATATTAACGCTGGTAGAGTTAACGACTGACGCGGGAAGATTATTCCATTTATCAATTACTTTAAAAGTAAAAACGTTTTTAGCGATATTAGTAATGAAACGTCTGCCACGCAACTTAAATCCGTTATTACGAGTATTGCTATTATCGAAAGTGAACAGTTTGTCAAAATTTACGTTACCGACTTTATTAACGATTTTGAAAACTTCAATAAGTTCCCCCCTTAATCTCCTAATTTCGAGTGAATGCAATTCTAACTCATTACTCCTATATTCATAACTTCATAAGGCTTGTTGCGCAATGACGGAATCAGTTTCGTGGCACGACGCTGAACCCTTTCTAACCTATCAATATCCTCACGCAAGTACGGGCACCAAAACTGAACGGCATATTCTAAATGAGGCCTGACGAGGGACTTGTAAAGGGGCAATATAATATTTTTCGATTTAAATTCGAAATTATGCGCTATGAAGCCTAAAATCCTATTAGCTTTTGCGCAAGACTCCAGGCACTGGTTCCTAACTTTTAAATCCTTAGATACGCGTACGCCTAAATCTACTTCCTCGTCAACGCTCGCTAATTCTCTATCATCCATCGTGTACGTGTAATTATTGTTACGAGAACCTATATGCAAAACTTTACATTTGTCTACGTTGAATTGCATCTGCCACTTATCCGTCCACTGCATAATCCTATTTACATCGTCTTAGAGCCTCTCTCTATCGTCCCCGTTAACAACGTTACCGCCTATTTTAGTATCGTCCGCGAATTTTGACACGTCACTAGTCAATCCTACATCTATGTCGTTAATGTAAATTACGAATAGCAATGGGCCTAACCAGTGGTGGAATTCAAAAATTTTAAGAACCGGTTCGCCCTCCACTCCCCCCTTTCTCCTCTCCCTTCCGTGTCAGAAATGAAAACTAAAAAATGTTTTTATTGAAATTCTTTATTTAATTTCCTTTTAAATATTTCCAAATCGCCTCCAAATCGAACTCGAGAAATTTTAGGAACCGGTTCGCACGAACCGGTGCGAACCAGCTGAATGCCACCACTGGGCCTAACACTGAACCCTGTGGGACACCGCTACCTACATCCAACCACCCCGATTTACTACCATTAACAACGACCCTCTGTCTCCTAGCACGAAGCCATTCCTCTAACCAGTTAGCTGCCTGACCGCGTATACCGTGCGGTTTAACCTTCGCAATTAATCTTCTATGCGGAACTGTATCGAACGCCTTTTTAAAATCTAAATAAATAACGTCAGCCGTCTATGCCCTATCGTATTGGCGCACTACTTCGTTATAAAATTCTAACAAATTAGTTAAACAAGATCTATGGCGTCGAAACCCATGCTGACTACTATTAATCAAATCGCGACTTTCTAAGTGATCGATGATACGATCCCTAACTACGGATTCCAAAAGTTTACTGACAACTGACGTTAAGCTAATGGGCCTATAATTTCCAGCTACTGTGCGGTCGCCTTTTTTAAAAATGGACGTGACGTTAGCTAATTTGAAGTCTTCAGGAATAATCTCCGTCTTCAGTGACTGATTAAAAATCTTCGTTAAAGGGCCTACGATAACGTCTTTCAAATGTCTGGGATAAAGCGCGTCAGGGCCTGGAGCTTTGCTAAGTTTTAGCCTATCGATATAATGCGCAATCTCACCCTCGTAAACAGTTATTTCATCCAAAATAGTCTCGCTACTAAATGGAGCGATATCGTCCACGTCGGGGACATTATTTACGTCTTCTACGGTAAAAACTGTCGCAAAAAAAGTTATCGAAAATACCCACCATCGCCTGAGCGTCGGAAGCCAAAGCGCCGTTAACGTCCACTAGAGAGCCTACGTTATCTTTTATCGGCGTACGATTATTGACGTATTCAAAAAACTTTTTTGGATTATGTTTACTATCCGCAGCTATAAGTATCTCTAAAATACGCTTAGCTTCCTAACTGATCTCTTAACCTGACGTCTAAGCTTGATATATCTATTAAAGTTAGCTGCCGTGCCATTGCGCTTATTACAGTAAGTCTATACGCTCTGTTACGTTCGTTTATGAACTCACCTATTTCCCTAGTCCACCACTTGGGCCTACCATGATTTCTAGCTCGCTTGGGCCTACGAGGAATAAACTCCCCTTTGATATTCATAAAACTTTCGGTGCTACTGTAGTATGCGGTCTACCTACGATTCGGCGGTCTACCTTTTAATTATAGCTTCTTATCTTCTTATTATTTTATTATTAGGTTAATTGTACGCCCTTGACGATTGGTTAGGTTAAGTCGTGATATTTTCGTTAAAACTAACGAAAATATCACGACTTAACCTAACCAATCATCAAGGGCGTACTGTAGTATGCGGTCTACCGTTAAGTATGCGGTAGTAGTATGTTTAACTTCTTTAATAATTCCTTAATTGTGTAAATTAAATTATAATTCCTTTCAATTCATTTTCAATTCCTTTTAAATATTTTGAACGGTAGACCGCATACTACAGTAGAAACTTAACGATAGACCGCATACTACAGTAGAAACTTAACGGTAGACCGCATACTACAGTAGAAACTTAACGGTAGACCGCATACTACAGTAACACCAAACTTTCTTTAAACGCCTCCCAATGCAAATTTGTGTCATTACCCATAAATAAGCTATCCCAGTCCACTACTCTCATCCTATCCGCAAAACTATCAAAATTGGCCCTACGAAAATCAGGGACTTCTGTTACGTTGCTATCCTTAGTGTTTTCTATCAATAGTTTAAACCTAAGAATTTGATGATCACTACATCCTAAACTCTCACCTACTTCTAAACCTTTGACTATATTTTCGCCGTTCATCATCACCACGTCTAAAATATTGTCACCGCGCGTTGGTTCAGTAACCATCTGTCGTAAAAAATTATCTTCCATGAACTCAGTCAGTCTCAATCCCTCCTCATTACCAGTAAAAGTCTCGTAATTAACATTAGGGCAGTTAAAGTCTCCGACAATTATACTATTCCGATTATTAATAAGGTTACCAAGAAGTGAGTAAAATCTAGTATCGGTATCGAGGGGTTGAACGGGAGGTCTATAAACAACAACAAAATTAAAATTGGTAAATCTCTATGAGCGCTCCATTTTTCAATATTAAACATACACTCATAAAACATATACCATTTGAAAGCTCACATTTTTCTGAGTCTAAAAATGTAGTAATCCAAAAGTATCAATTGCAAATAAAAAGTAACTAGGTTTAAATATAAAACTCTATACCGATCAATTTGTGATGCGTGATCTTTACGGGGGCTCCGTCCCCGTACTCCCGAGACCTAAATTATACAAATGATAATGTAATAACATTCATGTTAGGTTAGGTTAGCGTAACAATTACCAAAAATACCATCTTACAACACAGACTGAAGATTTATAACTTAGCCAACCTTTATAACGTAGTTACTGACGTCACGCGTCAAACAATTAATTAAATTGTTACTTTTTATTTGCTATTGATACTTTTGGATTACTACATTTTTAGACTCAGAAAAATGGGAGCTTTTAAATGGTAGGCCTATATGTTTTATGAGTGTATGTTTAATATTGAAAAATGGAGCGCTCCTAGAGATTATCCTTAAAATTAATACTACGCGCCCCAACTTCAACGCATATCGCATTAATTGCTGCCGGAAAATCTATTTTGACCTCGATAGCCCTAAGGGAATTATGAATGTACAGCAAAACGCCACCACCAATCCTATGTAACCTATCATTTGTAGAGAGTTTAAAACCCGGTATATCAAGTTCCCCCAACAAGTCCCGAGTCACGGTATTTAACCACGTTTCAGTGCTAGCAACTATATCGTAGTTGCCGGAATAAATTATCGCCTTAAATTCGTTTAATTTATTTCTAATACTACGCGCGTTACAATAAAAGACGTTTAAGTTATTTTTTAACACGGGTCGGCGTTTTAATTAAACTATTTTTCACGTCGGACCCGCGTTTCTCGGACCCACAACGTTTAAAGAAGGCTTCGACCTATACAGCTTTCGAACATTTTCGTCAATTAACCTACCTAGCCTAGCATTACCTATTTCATTAAAATGCACCCAATCTTTTATAAAAAGGCTAGGATCACTGGGTAAATCTTTAGGAGCGCTCCATTTTTTAATATTAAACATACACTCATAAAACATATACCATTTGAAAGCTCATATTTTTCTGAATCTAAAAATGTAGTAATCCAAAAGTAACAATAGCAAATAAAAAGTAACTAGGGTAATTATTTACAACATCCCCCCCTCACCTCAATTTTATGAAATTGACTTCACAATCGATGTAAAACCTTTATTTATAGCATGTAATTATTTATTTTCGGAAACCAACCTAATCTAACCTAACCTAACCCTAAGACATACCCTAATGGGATACGTTAAATAAAGTAATTACAGGTTTTACATCGATTGTGAAATCATTTTCATAAAATTGAGGTGAGGGGGATGTTGTATACAATTACCATAACTTAACATGTTATTACATTATCATTTGTATAATTTAGTTCTCGGGGGTACGGGGGCGGAGCCCCCGTAAAGATCACGCATCACAAAGTGAACCCTATACCGATCAATTTGTGATGCGTGATCTTTACGGGGGCTCAGCCCCCGTACCCCTGAGACCTAAATTATACAAATGATAATGTAATAACATGTTAAGTTATGCACTTTTTTAGTCTTCATCTAGGGCACATGACGAATCAAGTTCTCAAAGTCGAAACACACGAACAGCACGTCATAATTCTATCACAAACACGACCAAACTGAATCCAATTAGGAAAAAAAAATAGCCAGAACAAAAACCAACCAAGTAATTAAGTCGCAGAGTAGCGAAAAAATAGCCCAATCAGGAAAAATATTTTATGAAAAAAAGTCGCATTTGACGTGACGTACGTCAAATGGATATCGTTAATTAAAATTTCAGAAGCAAATATCTCCATAAATATGATCGACCGAAAAAAATTTTACTTAAAGGTTTTATTTATCATTTTCTACGCATTACAATAATTTTGGTAATGGTTCAGAATACGGGCGCCACTTAATTAAGCAAAATTTCGAAAAATACCATAGAGACAAAGTTCTCTCATTAAAATACGTTGATTGCATGTGTCGCATAGTCAAAAAAACGAAGTTAGAAAATTACAAAAAACATTTTTGGGTATGAATCTAGGAAATTTTGAGTTGGCAACCCTACTATCGTATCGTTATTTATTTGTTCATTCACTTCAGTTTGAAAATGGCTTCGGTCTGTGGCGGATCTGCGGTGACGCTAGTAGAGCTCGCATGGTGTTCTCCCTTTAAATGTAGTGTGTCCAATTCTATCACAAACACGACCAAACTGAATCCGATTAGAAAAAAAGAATAGACAACATAATCCAACCAACTAATTAAGTCGCAGAGTAGCGAAAAAATAGCCCAATCAGGGAAAATATTTCATGAAAAAAAGTACATTATAGCCAAAACAGGAAATATTCACTATAAAAATGTAACTTATAATTTTTCCTATAATCTTGCATTTGCTATTGATACTTTTGGATTACTACATTTTTAGACAAAGAAAAATGTGAGCTTTCAAATGGTATATGTTTTATGAGTGTATGTTTAATATTGAAAAATGGAGTGCTCCTAGAGATTATCCGATCACTGAATTCCGACCACAGCTTTACGAAGGGCACATTTTCCTGAGTACAAATCTTTTCTAATTTAGTATTCAAAAATATTGTTTTAGACGTAATCCTAAGATCCAAACCGTGCCTAGGGGTAATACCTAGAACTAAAGACCTATCTGACCTCGCCTTCAGGGACCTAATTAACCCCCTATATCTCTCCAAAAGGTCAGGCACTCTCGTATCGGGCCTATACGAGTCGTTGCCCCCTACCATAGTCACCAACATCGAGTGACGGGAGGCAACATCAATCCTATCCACTTCGTCTCTAATTCTGTCAACCCTGGTCCCTGAGAGACAGACCCTCCTCCTCTTGGTTGGATTCCGTTCAACGAACTCTGTGTCCATATGGCACATTAAAGAGTCCCCAATTAAAATAGTTTCCCCCTCGTTCACGTCCCTATCCAAATGAGCGAAAGGGTTCGAAACCTCGATAGGAAGAGGGATTCCTATCGCCTAACGTACGCGGCTTAGCTCCACCCTTAACTTCTCTAAATCCTTCCCTATCCACTAATCTCGGACCAACCTTAACCCTTTCCTCAACTCTATCCAACCTTCCCGATAAGCTACCTAAACTAGAAACTAGGTTACGCACCTCACCCTTCAAATTACTAACGTCTTCAACGTTAGTATTGGTTCGGCTTTCGTCAACTGTAGCCCTAGCTCTGCCCTCATCAAGCGTTGCAAGTCTTTCCGTTACCTCACGTACACTACGTTTTATGTCAACTATTTCCTCCTTTAAACCGCAAAAACAAAAAAAAACGATCTCTCGGTAATCGCCATAGGACCGTCGTTTTAATCCTTAAAATCCGTATACCACCGATTTACCCCACACTTAACACACTACGCGTTCTGCGACGGCATCGCGCAAGTTAAATTAGTTTATAGCTGTCACAAGTTTAAGTTAAATTAAGCCGGCACGCTATGAAAACTTCCAAATCGCTAAAAACCACTTATATTCAATTACTTAACTATAACAATATGAATATAAACGCAAGTATATAAAGTCAGAACTTTCCAAAAGTAAAGTTATTGGCAATATCCAAAAGTAGAAGCAATATCAGAAAGCTCAGGAAATGCGTCCGTTCAGTACAGATAGAGCAGAAAAAATGGTGCAAGCAGTTATGTATCATTTTGAAAATATTAGAAAATAACAAAGTTATGATACTTTGAAGCAATGTCATTTTTTAGCGACATTTAGTGACAGTTTGAGGTATATCTAGCGACAATGTAGATTTTTACGCTGAATTAAAAAATGTTAGTTTTTTTTTTCGGAGAAATGAGCGGTTCAAAAGTTATGTTTGTTATTGTAATTTTGTATGGGATATAATGCCCTGTTAGGTAAATTGAATACCCGGTTAGGTCAACTGTATGCCCTTGACGATTGGTTAGGTTAAGTTGTGATATTTTCGTTAAAACTAACGAAAATATCACGACTTAACCTAACCAATCATCAAGGGCGTACAGTTGACCTAACCGGGCATTCAGTTGACCCAACCGGGCATTCAGTTGACCTACATTAAATATCTTATTTTCAACAAAATCGGAAACACTACATGAAACGGAAAAGATCCAAATGGTGTAAGCTATGATAGGCCTAGTAACATCTTCATAGTGTCATAACTGTTATTTTCTAATATTTTCAAAATGATACATAGCTGCTTACACCATTTTTTCTGCTCTATCGATTGATATATGTTTCGTTACTGTAGCATGTTTCTTGGCAATGCGGGTGTCTTGTAAAGTTTTACCACGAGTTTATTGGATGTAATTAATATTGGCAGTCACATATTTAAATTCCTGAGGTATAGGCCTATCCTTTTGCTTTATTAGGTTTATATCACATGTTATTCACTCAGAGCTTATAGGAAGATAAAGTACATCTTCCTTGCTTAAAAGCAGGGCTTAACATAAGCAAGCTCCGAGTGAGCCGCTAATATAAATCTTCGTCTTTTATTATTTGCTGAATTTGCAAAGTTCGTTGACTCTTCTCTCGAAGTAATTTTTATGAGTCAGCAGTGGAAAATTTTGAACACGAAATAATAAATTTTTCTTGTGGATGGGTGGGTCCAATGCCTCCATATTGGGTTCTATGTATGTATGGCAATTATTTTCATTCCCAATAGGCTATGTCGCCGATCCCGAGGCAATTTTGTAGATATTTAATTAAATTAATTAATAATAAATATTTAATTAAGAAGTAAAGGTACCACATACGGTACCATACACAGTTAGGTAGACCAGCCATGAGTGGATCCTAGGGTCTTTGTTGGTCTGAAACATTATAACATTATTATAGTTTTTCCATATACTAGGGGGTGGCCGGAAATAATTTGTATGTTATAGATTAAATTTTTTGATAAACAGAACAGTGTGTTTTAAACCATGTGAAATGAGTTAAAAAGAATGAAGTAGGAATTTAGAAAAAGAAAGGTTACTCAAGACCTATTTAAATATAAAAGTTCAAGAGGCTAACTTCTCAAGTTTAGTTAAAGTTATGTCAATCATTTTGACTCCCCGTAGGTATAGGAAATTTATGGAATTAAAGTAAAGTTATTAAGCATTTTAACTTTGCTCATTATTTGTGCAAGTTTTATAAGTCACCAGTTTCCAAATGCTGGTTTACTAATGTTGTTTTGGAGTTTTGTCATGTTTTGTTTTGTTAACGATTTATGTTTTAAAGTGACTTCTACGTTGGTGAGTTAATTGAAATGTACTGTACTTCCATGTTGTGTTGTTTGGTTAAAAGAGTTTGTACTGTATTCAAACCTCCTACCACTTCAGACTAGTCAATACCCGTAGTTTTAGTAGAGTAAATGTTACTCCTCCACAGGTAGATCTGGAGGGCTTGGAGCTTTGAATCCTGTACTGGTTTTGTTTTGTTTGGTCTATGGCCAAGGGAGGCCATAAGACCATTGTTGTTTGGCCCATGACCAAGGGAGGCCATAAAACCGTTGTTGTTTGGTCCATGGCCAAGGGAGGCCATAAAACCCTTGTTGTTTAGCCCATGGCCAAGGAAGGGCATAAGACCCTTGTTGTTTGGACCATGGCCAAGGTAGGCCATACGACCATTGTAATAGTTTTGTCTCTGGCCAAGGGAGGCCATAAGACCCTTGTAAAAGTTTAGTCTCTGGCCAAGGGAGGCCGCAAGACCCTTGTAATAGTTTGTCCTATAGCCAAGGTAGGCCATAAGACCGTTGTAATAGTTTGGTCTCTGGCCAAGGGAGGACACAAGACCTTTGTAATAGTTTTCCCTATGGCCAAGGTAGGCCATAAGGGCCTTGTTGAATAATTTTGGCTGTGGCCAAAGTAGGCCATAAGCCCCTTGTTTAATAGCTTGGGCTATGGGCCTGGCCAAGGTAGGCCATCATCCCCTTGTTGAATAGTTTGGGCTATGACCAAGGTAGGCCATCATCCCCTTGCTGAATAGTTTGGGCTATGACCAAGGTAGGCCATCAACCCCTTGTTGAATAGTTTGGGCTATGGCCAAAGTAGGCCATAAAACCCTTTAGAGAAGACTAGTTTGGGATATGGCCAAAATAAGCTATAAAACCCTTTATAGTAGTTTGGGCTATAGCCAATGTAGGCCATAAAACCCTTTAGAGTAGAGTAGTTTGTGTGTGCTATTGTCTAACGCAAGGGTCCCCAACCCTGTGCCCGCGAGCACCATGGCGCCCGCCGACCCTTTTGCGTGTGCCCGCCACTGACTGACTACGATTGATAAGTTTTTATTTACATTTTTAATAAAATGTTAAGTATGTTACATATTTTAAATATTTAGTTACTAAATATTTAAAATATGTAACATACTTAACATTTTATTAAATTTTAGTAGTTAATTACGGAAACAGATGCTCATTTATTTGAAAATAATTATTTCTTTATAAATAAATTAAGTTATCGTTTTGATAATTTTTCTAAGATTCTTAGTTAGCCCATCCTTGTTTTTTTTTTTTTTTTGTGAATTATGTTCATTATTTTACATAGGAATTAAATGTTTTTTTGTGTATTATGTTCATTATTAAGTCCAACTATAAATTTGCCTTGAAAAAATAAATGGTGCCCGCCGCACTACCGGTAGTCTTGAATGTGCTCTTCGGCACAAAAAAGGTTGGGGACCACTCTAACGGTCTAACCATATAATTTTTGGCACATATATATATATATATATATATATATATATATATATATATATATATATATATTGCCCCCGCAAGGGGGTTCTAAGCTCGTGCTCTTGAGTGCTCTTTGTGCTCGTTTGTACGTGCTTGTTCCTGGAGGTTTCACGTGCGCCCTCCCGGCCCTAGCACCCAAGGATGATGGGGCTCGACCCTGCAGTCCTTGTCATCCTTGGTCTTTTTCCACTTCGACTGTCCCCTCCACCCTTTCTTTTTCCTCTGTCTTTCCTCTCACTTTTTCTTTGTTTTTCCGCTGAGATATGCCCTTTAAATAGAGGCGAATCGGTTCTTCCTGAACTAAAAAAAAAAAAAAAAAAAAAAAATATATATATTGCATTCCTCTGAATCCAGTTCGTCTTCAAAACTTGGATTCACCACTCCAGTGAGGTCAATACCCGTAGTTATGATTGAGTAAATGTTATGTGTCCTACAGGTAGGCCTGGAAGGTTTGGGGTTTTGAGGGAATCCAATCTGTTTGCAAGGAATGCATGTGTCTGTTGATGAAATCTGTTGAGTGATTCTTCTTTAAAAGAAGAATTGGATACTTGGAGTTGTATGCAGTGGTGAGCTGGACCCGGTTCGCGCGAACCGGTTTTTAAAATCTTTTTGAAAATAAGAACCGGTTGTTAACTTTTTTGCTGGACGCTGAAGAGAGCTCTCAGAAGCAGAAAGAGGTTTTTCGGTGATGAATATTATTTGTAGTGATAGAAGAGCAAGTTTAATAACTAAACACATATCATGCTTTATGATCATCAATTTGTTGGGGAAACCATTAAGCTTCTGGAACCCGTTAACATATGTCAAATCATGGATGAGAAGTCATCGATCCGCTTTAGATACCAGAGTTCGTGTATCCAAAACGACAGTTTATGGAGAAAACCAAGAAGCCATTTGGAAATGATTACCGTAATAAGTAATAATAAGGTACGTAAAAATGTTGAAATTTAAAAAAAAAAAATTTAAAAGCATAGATGTACTGATATTTATGTTTTGCCTAATAATTCATTATTGCTAAAGTTGACTGAGCAATTTAATTTTAACTATGTAGATAATATGATTCATCGGTTTTTATTAAATAATTCTTCTTTTCTGATTTCATTAGAAAAGTTTATTTCTCTAATTAACTATACTAATTAATTGTCATGCAGTTATTAATACCTAGCTGAATCATAAAATGCACACACTTGAAAAAGGCAAATAGCGAGATAATTAATTTAATTAAAATTGCGAAAGGGTGGGGTGGGAAGGGTTGTCAATTTTTTATTGCCGAATTCAGAATTTTTTATACAGAACCCGGTGGTTAAAATTTTGGCAGCTTAGCGAACCGGTTGTTAAAATTTTGGCAGCTCACCACTGGTTGTATGTATATATTTATATACTGCATGTATGTGTGTAAATGTATATTTTGTTATTGGGTTTTATTTTTGAGTTTTGTGTTAGGTTAACCAATTTGGCTGAGTAAAGATCCTCAAATGTTGCATTTGAGATCCTTATATCAAGCCTTGTCTATTTTATGCCTATATGTGAAATATGACTTAGAATGTTGCACCTATATGTGAAGTAGGACTTAGAATAGGTTACGCCTATCTGTCAAATAGGACTCAGAATAGATTACGCCTATATGTCAAATAGGACTTAGAGTGGGTTACGCCTATATATCAAATAGGACTTATAATACGTTGCGCTTATATGTGAAATAGGACTTAGAATAGGTTGCGCCTATATGTCAAATAGGACTTAGAACAGGTTGCGCTTATATGTCAAATAGGACTTAGAGTGGGGTTAAGAATAGGTGTTAGGTGGGTGTAGGTTTGAGTTCATGCAATTGCTTTAGGTCTGTGTATGTTAAAGTTCTGAGTTTAATTTTGTGATGTTAATGAGTCTTATGAGTAAGTTAAATTGCTGAAAATTTTTTATAATCTACACCACAGGTTGGATTAAAAATTTAGTGTTTTTAGTTAGGATAGGCCTTGAGTGTAAATAGTAGGGCCTACTTTGTGAGGTAGGCTTCTTGTATATTTCAATTTCAAATTGTAGTGTTTCAAGTAGGCCTTTAGTGTATGAGTATATTAGGCCTATTATTTAAGGTAAAGTAAAGTAGGCCTACTAAATAGGCTTAGGTTCAAATATGCCTATTTTTTATAGGACTTAAAATGAGTTAAGCCTGTTAAATGAACAAAGCTTTGTTTACGGTTATCATCGGCCTTAGCCTTCTCCGATTGTTACGTTAGGTATGGTAGAGTTACGGTTAGTGTAACGGTAAAGTTTGTGTTAGTGTAAATTTTAGAGGGGTCAGTTTCACACACGGGCTACCATGTGAAAAAAATATAGGGGCTTATGGTTGATTGCCTGTTAACCTCATCCGTTGGAAATTTCCAGCAGATTTCAGTAAAGAGTTAACGACAAAAGCCCTACGTGTTTTCGTTAGAGAGTTATGGGGTCAATCCCAGAATAGGCACCTGATGTACCTCAATCCCAGATGAAGCACCTGCGTTCAACCTCAATCCCAGAATAGGCACCTTGCAAGGAATTAAATAAGCAGAAGATATAGCAAAAGATTAGGTTAGGTTAGGTTAGGTTAGAGTTGATTTTTTCAAATATTGATAAAAACAATGAAATTATATCTCTAAAAACTGTTTATATTTTTTTCTCCTCAATCCCAGATTAAGCACCTGTGTTTTGCCTCAATCCCAGATTAAGCACCTAAAAATGATTTCAGGTGCCTATTCTGGGATTGATCCGAGTTATGTATGTGTAGCTCTTCAAAAGACCCCTTTCGTATTGTTTTTAGTGGTTAATGTTAAATTTATTTGTCTTCGGTATTTTGGCGCTGCCTAATGGTAAAGAAAGAAATTGACTTACCTTATTATTTCGTTGAGCCTCGCTTCTTTTCGTAGGACGCGACGATGTTTTTCGATGTAGGGAGCGGTATGATGGAGTTACACAACGAGTTGATTTGATGTAATTAATATAGGCAGTCACTATATTTAAATTCTTGAAGGTATAGGCCTATCCTTTTGCGTTATTAGGTTTATATCACATGTTATTCACTCAGAACTTATAGGAAGACAAAGTACATCTTCCTTGCTTAAAAGCAGGGCTTAACATAAGCAAGCTCCGAGCGAGCCGCTAATATAAATCTTCGTCTTTTATTATTTGCTGATTTTGCAAAGTTCGTTGACTCTTCTCTCGAGTAATTTTCATGAGTCAGCAGTGGAAAATTTTGAACATGAAATAATAAATTTTTCTTGTGGTTGGGTGGGCCCAATGCTTCCATATTGGGTTCTATGTATGTATGGCAATTATTTTAATTCCCAATAGGCTATGTCGCCAATCCCGAGGCAATTTTGTAGATATTTAATTAAATTAATTAATAATTTATATTTAATTAAGAAGTTAAGGTACCACATACGATACCATATTGTAGGCGTGTATAGGTTTTCCATAATCCCCTTCGCTAACTTCCTTCTTACAAACCTTACAATTACAGTCTAAAGTCATCTTAAATAACCTGGATTGGCCCCACTGGCTTCATGTTTTCCAAATGAAATTTAATGTAATGTGTCTAGGCTAATCAGGCGAAAACACTGAGCTTGCACTGAATGAACCCCTGGGTATCTCTAAATTAAGTTTAAAACTTACGAATAGATCTATTTATTACATTACATTTCATTTGGAAAACATGAAGCGACTGGGGCCTGTCGAGGTTATCCAAGTCATGAGCTAATAATAATAGAATCTTGCAAAACATACTTTAATAATCCCAATAAAGTAAAATCTACAGAATTAATACTAAAATACTTGGTTAAGATTTGTAGAACACATCCAGTAAACTCTATAATCTATATTGATATTTATACAGCGAGATAGAGCGAAAAAAAACAAAAATACTTTATTCTACTAATTTTGGCGGAAATTCCTATTTATCGAGATATTTATTTTCACAATTATTAAATTTTGGCGCCATTAATCACAAGTGAAACCATCTCGTCGCGGCGACATATGTAGTCATGTTAATATCGTTAGCCAGTCAGCGGCTGCCCCATCAGGGCATATACTCTGAGTTCAGGGTTGAAATTTTGGAAAAACAAAGTGGCTAATATGTATTCCTATGTAAAAATTAATTCTAAGATGGGTTTATTATTTGCAACTTTTCCGAAAAATCTCATTTTCATGGTCAAAATCGTGATTTTCTGATTTGAAGGCTGCCTAACGCAGCCTCAGGGCACCCAAACCAAAGCGCGTAGCTGTTCTGCATATGATTTAGTCTAAAAGCTGCTTTTCTGACCTCATCCTTGCGTTCTTGCGTGTTTCAACACCTCTGGGTGCTGAAAATTTTTTTAGATTTCATGTAAAACTTAAGAATTTTAAGTTTTTCTTCAAAGAATAGGCGCGGCTCATCAGCTCTACTCTGATCGAGTAACGGGAGACTTGCCACCTCCACGTGTAGGTTTACACGCCTGTTCTTCCTGGATCCCTGAAAAGCGTGGCCTCATAAGATCTTATGAGGACTTTCAGCTCTTATGAGCATTAACGATGGCTTCAGCCTCTTCATCAGCCACTCGAACCTGAAAAGCTCTTGAGTATGTCCTGCTTCGATCTGAACACTGGGAGCATTTCTCGATGGTCTATCTTGGCTCTCACCCACCCATCTCTCCTCTCGTGACCGTACACAGCTTGGGAAGCAGTTGAGACTTCCTGTACAGCTCTCTCGCAGGACTGAGTATGAACAGAGAAAGCGTCCACTTTGAGTGGAGTTTTCCTGAGATCCTCGAGCTCCGTCAAGGTCACTTTGCAGGTGAAAATAGGCTCGTAAATATTCTCTGATTCCCAGTTGTTGAGATCCTCAGGTGAAGTGGCTTGCAGATTGACTTTGGGATTTTTATGGGGCCTAACTGTCGTATCACCAAAGTCTTCCTTCTCTGATCTCTATCTGGCTCACAGCAAAAGCTCTCTGATGCTCATCCTCACTGCACAGGAATGAAGCCAGGATGTTCTCAGGATGTGCGTGGTAAGCTCCTCTTATCACTGCAGCAGAGATGATGTTCCTGACCTCGGTAGTCTGGTTCCTCAGCAGTCTCAGGCTTGAAAAACGTGTGCAGGACCAAATTTGAGGTGGTGCTTCACTTTGATGTCATAGTACATTTTGAAGTAGAAGTTAAGGCAGAACATCACGAGGACTTCAGTCCGTGCTCCCTCATCCACAACAGCAAGATTGCCTGTGCAGTAGTGAGCCACCTGGATTGGTTCAGAAGTCCGCACTGTGGACTGAGACTTCCAGACTTGATGGCTTTGATCAGAAGATAGCAGTTGTGCTGGTCTGTGGAGAGAGATTTGACTATCTCTACTGGCAGTTCTATGATATCTTCAGTTCCTTCCACTGGTTTGAAGTTGAAGTTGACCTCAAGTTCATTCACTTTCTCAAGAAACCGGGGAGTTACAGGGCCGTCCAGCTTGATGATTAAGTGCCTCAGGGGGAGCTCGTTCACATTGAGCTGACAGATCATCCAGTGGCACTTGCGACCCAGCATCTTCTCCAATAGGGCTATGGCGCCTCCAGACCACCCCGTGTTGGTGTTGGTAGAGTCTTCTCCAATCATTACAAGGCTCTCATCAGCTCCGTGATCCAGAAGCTACTCATGCAGGCCCTGAGCGATCTTATGAGCAGGCTTTTCTCCTTCCTCAGGTTCCTCAGGAGTGAAATGGAAGAGGTACTTTCCTTGAGGCTCCCACGTGATAGTGTAATGCTCCTCAATCATTTTGTCAGGATGAAATCTCCCTGTCACTTCGTCACATTTCAACACCTTTGTGTTCCTATCCTGCTTGCCATCAAAGAATATCCCAGAGATCTTCTCCTCCTCTGACCTCTGCGTGAGAGCTTCAACTGATGAGGCCATTACTTCCTCCTTGGCCCTCCAGACTTTCATGCCATCTATGGCCAAGTAAGCCTTGTCTTTGGAAAGATGACCGGCCTTGATGAGGTCGTTCAGGAAGCCAGTGGCAACTGCAGCTGCCGGAACATTTGCCACCCTGTACCTCAAAGCTGCTGAAGCTGTCCTTTGGATCTTCATGTAGTTTCGTGTAGCAGAAGTTGGAGTTTCGGCAGGTACTTCAGCGGGAATGTTCATTGGAGCTTCAGTAGCCTTAACATTGTCAGAGGCTTCTTTTGCAGCTTCTTCCAAGTTTGGCTCTTCGTCCTCCTCAAAGTCTTTCATGAGAAGCTCCTTATTAGTAGCCTCCTCTTTCTTCTTCCTCTTCACAGCAGAAGCTTCTTCAGCCTCCTTCCTCTTCGCTGCTTTGATCTGTCTCCTGCTGTCTTCGAAGTCTACAGAAGACATCTGGATTCCTGAAGCTTCGGAAGTCTTCACTCTCTGGTAGTACAGCCACTGAAGGTCCAGTTTAGGAATCTTCACCTCCAAAGGACAGTTACAGTTCACATGGGCCTTGAGAGGGAGCATCCTGAGCATCCACTCCCCTCTGAGCCGCACAAGATGACCTGATGCTTGCAAACGCAGACTTCACAGAGTTTATCCAGATCAGCCATCCTCTTTTCCTGGGTAGCAGACTTAACTCTCCCGTTCACAACGTCTGTCATCTCCTTTCATTTCAACAAGATCTTATATGAGAGTGATTTTTCCGTGATTGTCACAGGCGCGGAGAACTTTACATTCGACTTCCTCCACTGAGTCATCACGAGTGAAGCCAGCTCGTCAGTCATCTCTCAGATAAGGTATTTAGACCTTTGGATGTCATGAATGAGGAACTTTTCCTCCTGCAGACGAATCCCTCTCTGAAGAACGGCTCTCCAAGTCGGCACCTCGCTGGGAATGAACTCCTTCCCCGGGCCCACAACATCCGAGAGCTTTGAACCTGACATTTTCTTGGTTTTGGTGGCAGATTCGGCCATCACGTCTAGTCGGTGCTTATTCTCGCTCTTGTCCAATCTGTAACAAATTCATATCAGTATGTTTAGTGTTCTTTCGCCATAAATATAGACAAGGAATATAATTTTTGGTTATAATCAGGGTTGCCAACCGGCATTTTTAATTACCAAATTAACCTAAATTTGGTAATGAATATTTATTTTGGTAATAAAAAACTGAATTTGGCATTTTGAGTACAAATCGCGCGATATTATAGTTCCACTTTATAAATCATTAGTTAGACCCCATTTGGAGTACGCGGTCCAATTTTGGAATCCGTATATGCGCAAAGATATAGACAAAATCGAAAGAGTTCAAAGACGAGCAACTAAGATGATTCCGTCGCTTAGGTCAAAGTCGTACGAGGATAGGCTTAAGGAGTTAAAATTGACAACACTCGAGACCAGGAGGTTAAGGGGTGATCTAATCCAGGTTTTCAAAATTATGAATGGGTTCGATAACGTAGATAGAGATAGCTTTTTCGAAATATCTCAATATAATAGGACTAGAAATAACGGGTGTAAGTTGACAAGTAGAAGGTTCGAGACAGCAGTTGCGAAAACTTTTTTACGCATAGAATAGTAAATAGCTGGAATAGTTTGCCGGTAGAAGTAATTAGTAGCACGTCTATAAACATGTTTAAAAATCGATTAGACGCATATGTTGATAGAAAGGTATAGTTTAAGGTAGTAAAATTAAGGCTTTCTGGGGATAGATCCCACAGCTCAACACAAGTGTTGTGGGATACAGGGAGGCAGCGTCTTGGGTTAGGGGATACTCTCTGTCCTTACACACCCCATTTAGAGAGATTCCTCTGCCGAGCGGTGCCCCCCATAGTACTGTGAGGTATTGAAAAACTCATGATCTTCACTTGCCCCACAACACCTTTAAATGGGAGACCCAAAATGGGTGCACACACATTTCTACATTACTGTACAGTCTTTACAGCCACACCTACTCCTTTTCTCGTAAGTGTATATATTGTAATGTATATGATTGTAAATTTTGACTTGGTCCGCTATCGATATGGACCGTGACTTGATGGATACCGTAATGAAATTGACTGGATTCTTTGGATCCGATATATTTGCATGTCCTTTATAAATAGATATAGAGTGTAACATATTTGTGGATAGTAGTCTATTATGACTTGATCCTCTGGATCAGAGATTCTATCTTTAATTTTAAATCGATAATTAATTAGTTTTAAATTGATAATTATTTAGTTTCGTAAAAATTGGTCGTTGCCAATTTACCGGCAGTTTTTACATAAATTTCTTATGTTCTTGTGGTTCGGAACCCACGTAAAATTGTAGGTCCCCTCCGCCACCACGGAGGACATACACAATACACGAACACAGTTAGGTAGACCAGCCATGAGTGGATCCTAGGGTCTTTGTTGGTCTGAAACATTATAACATTATAACATTATATAAACATTCTTAGCAATCTTTTTTTTGTAAGAACATTTCTAAATGAAATAATTTATGTGTCCATTAGTCAACAAAGGTCTAATAAGGTAATTAGTGGGTGGTAGTTAGTTCTCTCTCTCTCTCTCTCTCTCTCTCTCTCTCTCTATATATATATATATATATATATATATATAACACAGACCGTGCAATTTCTCAGGGGACCATTCTGAGTTTGTGTGTAATATATATATATATATATATATATATATATATATATATTGTATTTATTTATATGTTACTGTAAAGCCCGACGAGTGGTAAATCTTAAGATTTGCCGGTAAATCTTGACATTTACCATGTACATCTGGTAAATGTCCGAAAAACAAGTGAAATTTTACTTATTTCGGACTTTTACCAAATCTACATGGTAAATGTCAAGATTTACCATCAGAAGTTGTAAAAGCCAGGATTGAAGAGAAATTACCTAACCTAACCTAACCTAACCTAACCTAACTAAAAGATGTTTGTGCAAGGCCTCTGGCCTTTTATGCAATTCAAAGTGCCACAACAGTTCACCATGCTGTAATAAATGAATTAGTTTTTTTTGTGCAAGAATTTTTCGCGTTTTTAAGTTGCTAGTATATTTAAATAAATGGTTTTTTTTCCCAGTTTTAGTAATTTCTCTTCAATCCTGGCTTTTACAACTTCTGATGGTAAATCTTGACATTTACCATGTAGATTTGGTAAAAGTCCGAAATAAGTAAAATTTCACTTGTTTTTCGGACATTTACCAGATGTACATGGTAAATGTCAAGATTTACCGGCAAATCTTAAGATTTACCACTCGTCGGGCTTTTACAGTGACATATATAATATATATATATATATATATATATAATATATATATAATATAACAGTACATAAAAACTCGTAATGAAAAATTAATTTCATGTATCCAATTGGACACACGTGTTATCATAGACAGAAATTTACCCTATGAAAACTTAAATTTTCGGATGTCATTGAGGATATCAGAACCCTTATAAAGTCCGTAAACTCTCCATCCCCCTAATATAATACTCTGCGGCGATTTTAATTTCCCATTTATAAAATACAAAAAGGTGGGTAGAAATATATTCATACAGCAAGATAAGGGGGCACAAGAGAGGACCAGGAGCAAGCAAAAATGCTGATGGCTCTCACAAACGAGTTTATGCTAAGACAGGAGATAACTGAAAATACCAAGAAAAATAACTGCTTAGATCCAGTATTCACAAATAACACGAACCTGATTGCCGATATAAAAATAACCCCAACTATTATCTCAGACCACAAAATAATCGAGTTATCAACAAATATGGCGATAACTATAAAAGACAATACACATACGGAAGGAAGAAGCAAATTTGGTGATTTTAACTTAAACTCCAAGACCATAAATTGGGAAAAAATCAGATCACACATGGCCCAAATAGAGGGGAGAATAGTTCTAGAGAATAAAACAACTGAGGAAATGCTAACAACCTTGGAAGAAAAGACGCTGAGAATTTTGGAAAAATATGCTCCGAAAGCATAGCCAAAAGGAAAGAGGAACTGGCTAGAGAGGCAAAAGAGAAGAAGATTCCGCAAAAGAAAGAGAGTAGTGACGAAGTTAGCTAATTGTGGAGACAACAATGCCAGGAAAGTAATACAAGAAAAACTGGAGAGAATCGATAGGGAAATACAAACTCTGATAAAGGGCCATACAGAGAGGGAAAAAGAAAAGGTGGTAGAAGTAATAAAGGAAAATCCAAAATACTCCTACAGCTATGCGTAACGGAAAACAAAAACGCGCGCTACTATCGGGCCCTTAAGGAAAGGAAATAATGAACTAACAGACGATCTAAAAGAAATAGCTAAAACATTGAGGGTCCAGTATGAATCGGTCTTCAGTACCCCAAAAAGTGACAAAGCGATACTTTCCATAGATGCAGTCTTCGAAGAGAAATTACAAGGAGAATGTATAACAGACTTTGATTTTACCCCACAAGTTGTATCGAGAGCTAGAGGACAAATGGAATCACATTCAGCTGCAGGTCCGGACAAATGGAACGCACTATTAATTAAAAACTGTAAAAATGAAATAGCTACACCATTATACTGGATATGGAGAAGATCCCTAGACATTGGGGAAATACCGAGCATCTTGAAAAGAGCAAACATTGTCCCTATATATAAAGGAGGGGATAGATCTCAAGCAAAGAACTATAGACCAGTGTCATTGACCAGTGGCGGACTGGCTCATAAAATTTTGTCTGCCAAAGGGGGTCAGGGGGCCCATAACCCCATTACATAATTCAATTCCAGTCCTATCCTAATAGGCCTATTTATGAGTTATGTTTGTTTAAATAAAAAAAAGTTAACATTTTTTTATAAATTTACCAATTTATTTTACCAATTTATTTTACCAATAAGTAAAGTTTCCATGTCTAACTCATCCAACATGACCTTTTCTATAGACATCAACATGTATGCTTCCAGATTCTCCTCCGACAAAGAATTTCGTAATCTTGTTTTTATTATTTTAAGCTTAGAAAATGCCCGTTCACACTGAACTTGAGTCACAGACAGTATACAGATAGCTTTATACATTTGGTAAAGATTATCACATGCCTTGTCATTAAGTCTGTTTGATGCAAGAATATACAGAGCACATGATGGACAATTGCCACAATATTTAGAGCATGAATTCATTTTACTGCTGGCCTGCTGCTTTCTGCATTGTCATCATTCAGCAAAAGCTTAAATATTTCAAGGTTCGATGCAAAAGACTGCAATTCTAATTTTACTTAATTTCTATTTATCCCTGGAGCAAGCTCAAGAATACCTTCCAATGCTTCTTCTTCAAGACATTTTTAGTAATATATTCATAATTTCATGGATCGAGGCATGACATATCCTTATATAGTTGCCTATGGTCAATGAAATGGGATTCCAGTGATTGTACAACACGATCCATTATCAAGTTGAACACATGTACACGATAATCTGACAAAGAATCAGATGTGTTTTTTCATCAGCAGCTAGTTCATCTGCCATTCTCTTTGTTTTATGTTTCCTCTTGATTGGTAACTCAGTTTTTACAAAATCAATTTTCACTGTTTGATTTTCATCATTATTGAATTGTGCAATGTGCTCATTGGATTTGTTGACAAATTTCAAAGCCTGACTATATACTTTATCAAATTCTCTTGATCTTTTCTTCAAATCTGTAATGGATTTTTCTACCATATTCCACGCAGTAAACATATTTAAGCCACTTGTCTGTAGAGAGCTTGACAAAGGGGCTGTAATTTGAAAGATATATAAATATGTGAATGCTGTCAATATTGTTTGAAATTCTAGAAGGCTAGACAGTAAAACATTTGCCTCCTGTTTTGTTTTTGCATAAAAATTGTTAGAGCTTTGAATAATGGATAAACATGTCAGAAGATCCACAAAATTACTGATACATATCTCGTCAAAATTTCCAAATATAGTAGTTGCTGCATTGGACTTCCCTGACCACCTGGTTTCACCAATTAGCTTTAATCGTTTCATCTTTTCTTTCCCCAGATGATGTCCAACAATTTCAATCCATATGGCCATTCGCTTATATGATACCTCCACAAATTTTGCTAAATTCTGGAGTAAATTGAAGAAGGAAACTGCTGGTACACAACACTTCGTGGTTTCAGTAACTACTAAATTGAGTACATGGGCATAGCACCATACATGAACATGCTGATCAGCTACATCAGCAATTTTACTCTGTAAGCCATTATATTGTCCATGGTAGCTTGCAGCGCCATCTGTGCTATCTGATAAGCAGTTTTTCGGATCTATTTCAAGACATTGTAATGTTTCATTTAATAGGTCAAAAAGTCCCTGCCCTGTACCATCATTGCATGGAACAATTGCAAGTAGTCGTTCATGGATAGTACCATTTAGTACATATCGAATAACAATACTAAATTGATCAATTGATGAAATATCCTGGGTTGAATCTACCAGTTCTACCTGTATGGAATAATACTTGGCCTCAGCAACTTCTTGAGTAATTTTTTCCTGTATCATATTCTTCATAATTTGGGTCAAAGAAGAGATGGTTGTTTTACTCAAGAATGTGACAAGACTACCACGGCCTTTACTTTGTGCCTTTCTTTGTTTTTCCAATCTTTCGCATCGTTGTTCAGACTTTTCCTTCACCATGGAAACATGAGAAGCCATAATAGGATCATATTTTGCCATCAACTGCACAGTAGCCAAGAAATTTCCATGATTTTCTGTTTCATCAAGAAGCGAATATGCTGACTCATTTCTGTGTCCACGAAAAGGAAGAGCTTGTTTACCTAACATCTTTATTATATCTACAACTCTGGCAACAATATTTCTCTGCTTTCGTACTTCATCTTTTCGCTTCTGCAATGATGCAGCGAAAAAATTAGCTAAACCATCATCATTTTACTACACTGATATTAGTGATGTAGGTCACATCCGCATCCGCGGAACATCCGCACATTTTCTCGCATCCGCATCCGCACTTTGGACTGCGGATGTCGTGCGGATGTGGACCGTTGAGATAAAACGTCATTAATAAGCGGAAATTATCAAATTCTACTATAATAATAGAACTGTTCATTGTGCGCAAAAGTGATGCAAGCGACAGACAAGAGAGAGGCTGTTCTTGTATGAAGTTACTCTCTTGCAACCTACTTAGATCCACGTTACAAGCTAAGTTATTTTCACCTAGTACATTAGAACGAGTTAAATCATCACTTGGCAAAGCAGAGCAGTTGAAGAGCTTCAATCTCTTGAATCTGTCGCTTCGCCACCCACCAAAAGAATAAAAGTTTCAGTGACAGAACCAACACCTTCAACAAGCAAATCTATCACAGAATCTCTCTCTCAGTTTCTTGAGTCAAGCAGCAATGACGAGACCTACGCGATGTCAAAAGATGTAGTAAAAAATGATCGAGAGCTATCACCAAGAAAAACGCCTGGCTGCATGTGACAATCCTATTAGTTGGTGGAAAAATACGCAGAATATCTATCCATACTTGAGTAAACTTGCAAGGAAACATTTAGCCTGTCCTCCAACAAACGTACCAAGCGAGAGATTATTTAGCAGTGCTGGATTAATATATGATGAAAAGAGAAACAGACTGGCCAGAAAAGCAGCAGAAAAATTAATGTTCCTTAAGCATAACCTTCCTATAATTAAGTTTGAATATTAAACGATGAACATCTTAGTTTACTTTATTTTAATTACTCATTTATAAATATGCCTAATAAAACTTTAAACTTAATATAAATAGTTATCAAGCTAATTAAAGATCTCTTTCTATAAGGGTGGAGGTTGGGGAAAGAGGTCGGTGGGGTGCATTTGAGTTGGGTTCACGTCCCGCATCCTGGTAACACAATTATGGTTTCTAATTGTGGCTGAAACTCAACAAAATATAACGAATTTATTTGCAGACGAATTCACTAATTGATTTCTATATTAGTTAGATGCTTGCTATTATTTTATATGTTCAGGGAAAAGTACAGCAATTATTGTACAATTAATCAATTATACTACATTATAGCTACAGCTCTCTCTATATAACTTATTATATACGTTAAACACAACAAATCTCGAATATATCCTAAAAAATAACGAAAATGTAGACATCCGCATCCGCATCCGCGGATGTTGAAATCAAACATCCTCATCTGCATCCGCATCCGCGGATGTGAAAAAAATGACATCCGCTACATCACTAACTGATATATTCCTGAGCATGCTTGCTATGCATACCAGTTGATTCATGCTCTGATAAGCACTGGCTAATGCGTCTGTAATCATTAAATCCTCACACAAAAGCAGATGGGTTAGAAGAGGTTGGTGACTCAAATGCCAAGCAAAATGAACAATATTGTGATCTATTCTTCTTATTATATGTTAACCAGTGTCGTGAGACAGTGTCACCCATAATTTTTCGCTTATATAACTTCACATTAAATGGCAGATCATGATCATGTGGCTGAATTGGATGCTCTTTGAATAAAGATTTCAAATCTGTTCGTGCAGGATATTGAAAGAGCTTATCCTGTCTAAATATTGGTTGATTAATTATTTATTTAAATCAGCTACTAGATCTTTTTGATTATGTACATGTACAGTAGGGTGGCCCACTTTTCAATTTTTTTTTAAACGTATAGGTTATCGTAGTTTTTCCCATTATTTGGCACTATACTAGCACATTGGTACCATTTTTACAAAAATTGATCAATATTTAGGGGTCTCGCATCGACCTTGAAATTACGAGTTTTTTTTAAAAATGCATACTTTTTAACTTTTTACTGAATCAAGATAAATCATTAAGTAGGGATGTCTTCTGAATCCTCTTGATGAGAGAAGTCGTTTGGTGTGCCTTCCAATGACATACGACTAACGGTTTAAAAGTTGTGCCTTCCAATGACATACGACTAACGGTTTAAAAGTTGTGCCTGTATACAAGTAATACCAATGTGCTAGTATAGTGCCAAATAATGGGAAAAACCACGATCACCTATACTTTTCAAAAAAATCAGCAAATAGCAGACAAATAAGGAAGAAAGAAACAATAACTTAAACAATCACTTTTGCATTGTAGGACATCATTTGGCACAACATTAGACTCCTGGACCTTGACTTTTTGAAAATGACCCAAAAATGGTACACTCTAGTCCTCCATCAGTGGTAGCAAATTGCCAACAACACGGCAGGTTTTGCAATACTTCTTCAGTGTTATCCAGTACACTGCTAACAGGAAAGACGCATTCAAAGAAACCGTAAACAACGTCTTAAAGTTTTGGAACATGGCCCGCATTAAAACAATCACAAAGCTCAACTGCGAACGGAAGCTAGAGGCATTGTGGAAAGAGTGGCACTTACTCCAAAAGAGCAGAAAACGAGAAACTGACGCCGGAGGAAAACGGCAGAAGTTTTCGGACAGTGTGGACAAGCTGTGGGATATCGGAGCATCTGACGCTGTCGAAGATATAAAGAAGAATCGACTGCTGCCCGACAAGGACAAGAAAGAAGACATTGACTTCTACCTCGATCAACGTGGTCCTCGGGTGGCAACGATGAGCGGGAACGATAAAGTTTTCGCTGTAAAAAGAAAGCTACAGGAAGGAAGAAAACGTCCTCGCCAGGAGCCGCAAACCTCAAAGTGTGCATACGAAACCGGAGATGAGGCCATGGAGAATGATGATACTGGCATGTCAGGAGAGTCGGAGACAGAACTAGCGTTCCCCCTGCCGAAAGAGCCAAGTGTGTCTGTCAATCTTCCTCGCCGCATCCTTAATGCACTTGCTGTCATGGAAGTGGCTGATCGTTTCCGCATGTCCAATAATCAGGTGCGTATTGTGTATAGTATTCATCGATAGCGTCAGTTTTAAAGTGTCCCGTAACCCACATGTATTCTTGACAGTTTCCTTTCCACTTTCCATTCTCTACATAGGTAGTAAGCATTGTGGCTGCTATCACACGTTCGGCGGATCCACCAGCAGACCTCAATCAGTTCAGCATCTCGAAAGAAACGGCTCGCCGGGGAAGAGTGTCACATCGCCGTGAAGTGGCGACGGCTGTGAAGGACTCCTTCACGCCACCGAGGCACACTGTTGTCCACTGGGATGGCAAAATGGTCAAGGTCAGTTGATTAAGTTTTCATAGCTATCAATTTAGTAATGAGATTCATGAAGCATAATGTCAATTAAAAAGAGAACTGAATGTGAACAAAAATAGGTTACTTTACAACCATGAAATTGAAATATATGGCATGTGTTCCAGAACTTCCTTGGAACGGCAGAGCACCGCCAAGAAATTCTCATCTCCGGGGCTCATTGCACAGAAGGAAAGTTGCTGTCAGTCCCAGCTGTTGCTGACGGCACCGGACTGTCGCAGGCGCGGGCAACCATACATGCTCTCGAAGATTGGGGATGTGAGGAGAGCGTCATCGGACTCTGCTTCGACACCACTTCCACTAATACGGGGAGGGTGCAGGGTGCAGTTGTCCGGCTGGAAAACATGCTCGGGCGACCGCTACTCCAGCTGGAATGCCGTCATCACGTCCTAGAGCTTATCGTGGGGGCAGTAGCCGTCACCCTGCTCGGAAGGACTACGGCACCAACTGATCCTTTGTTTCAGCAGTTGAAGAGAAGGTTAGTTCATTTTTTGTGCAAGGTAAAGTTGGACACACATGATATTCCACTAGTTTATAAAACAGCAAGCCAAACCGGAACTTCAGGGTTTTCTCACACAATTTTCTTGTTTATTATTTTTGAGGATGGGACGAGCTCGATCTCTCGACCTACTGCAAGCTGCAGGTCGAGAATCTGGCGGAGAGTACGTGGCTAATAGAACTCCGGGACGCGGCGGTCAGCTTCCTGAGCACAGCTTCTGGTTTCGTCAGAGACGATTACCGGGAAGTGGCAGAGATCACGCTCCTGGTACTCGGAACACAACCACGCCGTGGCATTCACCTCATGCGCCCAGGAGCCGTGGTGTTCATCGCTCTTCTGTACGTACCAGCTTGGTTGGCGGCCCCTGTAGCAGCTGATGCGCCGTTGAATGACCTGGTACTATACCAGCGTTTTCTGAGGTATAGGGCAGTGGACCGCGAGGTGGCAGAAGCGTCACTGGCAGTGATGAGGCGGCACTTCTGGTATCTGAGGCCTCAGACCGTCATCTTCGCTCTATGCAGCAACAAGGTGGATGGCACTGTGAAGCAACAGATGGCAGAGAAGCTGTCCCACCTCCCTGTACCCAAAGACTTCACATACGAGAACGTCTCAGTCGACGAGATGACGCTACTCCCCGACCTGATCGACGAGTCCTCCTGGTTCTTATTTGCAGGTCTGAAGATGTATGGGTCTTCGTGGCTCACCCTGCCAACTGATAAGTGGGACGAGAACGAGGACTTTTGTCGTCTGAAGGATGTGATCTCTAATATCCAAGTCACCAATGACGTCGCTGAAAGAGGAGTCCAACTGATACAAGACTATGCGAACACGGTCACAAAGGACGAGGCACAGCTGCAGGATCTTCTGCAAGTGGTGGAAAAGAACCGGAAAGAGCTCGGCGACTTCAAGAAGTCATCACTCGCCACGATGACATAGCACAGAGGGACAACGTTGCAGCCAGTGACGTGTGATAGTGGTCAAACACGAATTTAACAAGCATTTTCTAATCCAACAAATTTTGAATCCCCCCCACCCCCCTTGAAATTTTGCCCATCCCCTTTTCCTAAAAACCCCATATATCTAAAAAACTATCAACTTTATCGAAAAATGTTATAGAATAAAAATGATTTAGAATCAAACGTTCTATTAGAAAAGTTCATTAAGATAGAAATTTACGTAATTTTGAAAATTTTCATTTTCTTTTGTCCAAGAGCACCTTATTGTATTAATATAAAATAAGGTGCTTAAGTTACATTATTTATGAGTATATTGTGAGTATAATCCAAATTTAAAAATCCTTTTTTACATTGAATTTTAATAAACAAGCATTGTTTTTACTCTTATTGTTTCTTTTCAGACTGCTTTATTTGAAAAATAAATAAAATATGAGTCAAACAGCTACAAAACAGCATGACTTTATTCTTGGTCGCTTGCAGGCTGATATTATGAGTTCATCTAAAATTGTTTTACCATCCAATAAAGATGTTCTAAGCCATTTTATTTATTTACGGAGAATGCAGTATAAGGGTCCAAAAGTTACAAAAGATTCAACTGTTAATGAAGTTCTACAGAAGCTACTAATAATATGGCAAAAAGCATGCATTCCTACTATAGATATTAGTAAAAACCCTAAAGGCAGGAAAATGCTGTTAAATCTAGAAGAAATGCATAATAATTTAATCAAGCACAAAAAAAGAGCAAGCTTTGAAAATGAACTCTCTAATTTCATGAAAATTACGGATTCCCTTTTTGACATCTCTTCTCAAAATGCCGTTGAATTAATCCAAAAAGACCGCATGAGAACTGAGCCTCAGAAAGCATATGATATTTCATTCTTAGAAGATCAAAGAACAAAACGAGAAACATGTTTAGGTTTGCTAGATGCAGATTATGCATCAAAAGTACAGCGCAAGTACATTAGATTAAAGAAAGAGAAGAAACGCAGAGAGAAACATAAATCAGTGAAGCAAGTGAGTGCTACAGCCAGAACATCAGAGACCCTTCTTTCTAGCACGACCAGTTCTGAGACAGACAGCTATGAAGAGTTTCCGACAGAACCTACAACAGGACCTTCAAATGCTTCCAGCCCCAAAAATATTCTTGCCTCGCCATTGGTTTCCTCCACTGCAGACAGACTTAATCTCTCTATTGGACAACGGACTGTTTTTGCTGCTGCAGTAGCCATTAGGTGTGGCAAGGATATTGAAAAACTGTCTCTCTCCAGGACCACATCTGCAAGAGCCGCTCGAAAGACAAGAAAACGAAAATATGAAACTTGCATCAAGGATTTTACTCCTCCTGATCACTGCCTAGTACATTGGGATAGCAAGCTGCTTACTAAATCATGTTCAGAACAAGAAGACCGCCTTGCAATACTTGTTACTGGATACCCAAATGTAGAAAAACTTTTATCAGTTTCTATAATAGATGATTCCACTGGATTGTCTCAAGCCACTTCTGTATTTCAAAGTATTGAAAAATGGAACTTGAAGCAAAATGTCTTTGGAGTATCATTTGATACCACTGCATCCAATTCAGGATGGATGAAAGGTTCCTGTAAGTTACTTGAAGAACTTTTGCAAAAGAAATTGATTTGGTTAGCATGCCGCCATCATGTGGCTGAAAGAGTTTTGTGTGCTGTGTATGAAACCATTTTTGGCCCAAGTAAATCTCCTGAGTTTGAGTTATTCAAAGAATTTCGCGAGTCTAAATGGAAGAAAATTAATACGAAATCTACATACAATGTTCTTGATGTTAAATTAAGGTATCAAAGAGGCCTAAAGGAAGAATGTGTAGAATTTATGACCGAATGTTTAAGAAAATCTGACTGCTTTCCACGTGATGACTATAAGGAAGTTGCTGAAACAACTTTAATGCTTTTAGGAGAGGTTTCCAGAGAAAACAGTCATTGGCGGAAACCTGGTGCAATGCACCGTGCCAGGTGGATGGCAATGATTTTGTATACAAATAAAATGTATGCTTTTGCCCACCAAGCATCATATGATGAATCATTGATTAAGAAATTAAAGAGAATGTGTCTATTTAATGCATTAATTTATGGAAAATACTGGCTTTTATGTTCTAATTCACTAGATAGTCCAGCTAATGATCTGAAGTTTTATCATGATTTGGTGAATTACAAGAAGGAAGATAGGGAAGTTGCAAATGCTGCTTTGAAATCTTTTGCCAATCATTACTGGTATTTGACGGAGGAAGTGGTCCCTTTGAGTTTCTTTGGATCGCTAAGTAATGATGAAAAAGATAAGATCGCAAAATCCTTAAACAAATATCCAGTTCCAGAAAATTATGTATGTGGGCAACCTGTTTTCCCCATTTTAAAGGAAGACACAAAGCTTCATCAGCTAGTAGGTCCAATTTCATGGCATTTATTTCAATGCTGTGGGTCAAAACCAGACTCATGGATAAAGAAACCAGCATCAACATGGGAAGAGGTCGATGACTACAACAAACTAAAAAACATTCTTTCATCTATTAGAGTAGTCAATGATACCGCTGAAAGAGGAATCAAGCTGGTTCAAGACTTTCATGACAAATGTCAAAATGAAGAAGAATTTCAAGGTCTTTTGCAAATTGTGGAAGAGAATAGAAGACTAATTCCTGATCCTAGTAAAGAGACTAGTTATAATAAAAACTAATTATGATTTGCATTATAACTAGCAAATACAAAGCCCATCGCCGCGAAGCTGCATTGGGGTGATGCTTCAAAGGTGGCGGTAACACCTTATTTAAGAAGAAAGCACTACAAGCAAAAAAATTTTTAATTTAAATTTTTAAAAAATAAATGAAAATTTTCAAAATTAAGTAAATTTCTATTTTGATGAACGTTTCTAATAGAACGTTTGATTCTAAATCATTTTTATTCTATAACATTTTTCGATAAAGTTGATAGTGTTTGAGATATATGGGGTTTTTAGGAAAAGGGGATGCGCAAAATTTCAAGGGGGGGTGGGGGGATTCAAAATTTGTCGGATTAGAAAATGCCTGTAAAATTCGTGTTTAGGACATCATTTGGCACAACATTAGACTCCTGGACCTTGACTTTTTGAAAATGACCCAAAAATGGTACACCCTAATGGAGGACGACGGTTGGCCAACTAAAAAAATTTCCGAGGCCGATCTTAGAGAAGGTAGCGATGTTATTTTCGCCTTTCCTTTTGATGACTCTATTTGAAGCTTCAAGAGTTCTTCCAGTTATGGTTGCCATCGATTTGTCCATGACAAAGGATGAGGAATTCAGACAGAATTTCAAAATGTTATGATCTGCAAAAAAAGAAATAGGTTAGGTACCTGGCACAGGCATAGTGCATTTTCTAATTACCTATATACATTATACATTCCGCCCGGGTATGGTGACTCATTTTTTTGAAAAGTATAGGTGATCGTGGTTTTTCCCATTATTTGGCACTATACTAGCACATTGGTATTACCTGTATACAGGCACAACCTTTAAACCGTTAGTCGTATGACATTGGCAGGCACACCAAACGACTTCTCTCGTTAAGAGGATTCAGAAAACATCCCTACTTAATGATTTATCTTGATTCAGTAAAAAGTTAAAAAGTACGCATTTTTAAAAAAAAACTAGTAATTTCAAAGTCGATGCGAGACCCCTAAATATTGATCAATTTTTGTAAAAATGGTACCAATGTGCTAGTATAGTGCCAAATAATGGGAAAAACCACGATCACCTATACTTTTCAAAAAAAATTGAAAAGTGGGCCACCCTAATGTACAGGCCCAGGTTCAGTTACTGTTATTTCACCAGCTAATTCAGAATCATAAAAATCAGCATCTACAGTCTCAAAAACGTTAGGCATACCTTCATCTTTATGTTCTAGATCTACAGTATCAGCATGAACAGTTGTAGTTGAATTTCTCTGTAAGTCGCTTTCCTCTTTCTGACATGTAGATATAGGTGTTGATATCATAAATGCTGTTATAGGCCTGCACTTTTTTGCTGAATCATTTCTTTCTGCGTCTCGTTTATCTTTCCGTTTCTGTGCTCCAGATTTCCGTTTCACGTGTTCCATTTCCTTACCTGAAATAAAAAAAAAATAAAATTAATAAAGTACTCTGATTTACTAATTGCATTTAATATAATCAAGATCAACAAATTTCAAAACAAATAACAATGCTTGAATTATACTATAATCAGTGGTGGGCACCGTTAACCAAAAAGTTAACTTCGATAACGATAATCCGTTAACCCCAATTTTTAACTCCGATAACGATAATCCGATAATTTTACTACAAAGTTAACGGAAGTTAACGATAATCCGTTAACGATAACGATTTCTTTACTAACATTTAAAAAAATCAAGGAAAAAAGCTTTAAAACCCATAGAAAATGTTTATTTATGCAAAATCCAACAATAAATAGGTATTTAACTGTATTTTTATCAAGTTCTGGTCAGACTGAGAAAAAGAAGTGCCTGAGACAGAGGCGATCTCAATGTCGAGAACTTCTTCTTGGTGCTCCATGGTTGAAGTTTAAAAGTTGTAGAGAATGCTTGGTAAGAGAGAACTGAACGCTGTCTAGTTGACGATAATACAGAAGAACCTAAAAAAAGTAAAATATCATCGTATAAAATATGTAACTAAACTAATAAAATATTAATTCAAACAAAATAGCAAAATTAATTCAAAATAATATTATAATATATAATATATAATATTACGTTATATAAAATATTTTATTTTACTTAACCTTTTTCTGTGAATTTTCAATAGAAGTAATTTTTCTCTATGTAATTATTTTATCTATAAAATATTTTATCTATGAATTATTTAGTCTATAAAATAAAAATACTTTGTCCATGAATTATTTTGTCTATAAAATATTTTGTCTATGTAATATACGCAATTGTTATTTAATTCGACGACAATATTACAATCAGTGAATAAAAACTATTATTCAAATTTTACATACTATATATACTTTTTTAGAGATTTACTAACGCAGTGTAAAAATACTTATTCATTAGTCATTACTATAAATTAATTTTTCTCAACCGTACATTTTACCATACGTATCTCCATACGTATTAATATATATATAATATTATAGGACTTTTACTAACGTTAAAAGAACCTTCTTACCTTCAATAAAAAGCGCACAACCTCCCCTTGCGAGATCTGGAAGCAGACTGAAGTTATGGCGGTTTGAATTCATTCGCGGAGCGGTGATCTTCCGTGAATGACTCCTCGCAGTTAACGTGTTAACGGACTTTAACAGACTAAATATCGAGTTATCGGAAGTTAACTGGTCCGATAACGATAAATGGAAATTAATTTCCGTTAATAGTCCGTTAAAAAAAGTTAACTTCGTTAATTAACTGTTATCGGATTAACGCTTTAGTGCCCAACACTGACTATAATGAATGAATATATGTATTCTGTAACTGTATTGTAATGTAATTGTAATGTAATCTTTTCTCAATACTATTACATGTATTTTCTTATTTATTTTTATATCTATCGTTATATATAGCAGCTTTATATAAAATATATACATAACTCTATATATCTTTTACATATGGACATAGAAATGGGCAAAATATAATTATACATACATAACAGCAATAGCAAAAATAAGAGACTTACTTTGATAAATTGGAATTGATTTTAATGAAGCATGTAGGCAACTATTAAATAAACTAATGAAGTTAAAAATGTTGCAGTGACAGGCAGGTTGGCAAAACTGTATTTTAGGCACGTAAATTTATTAATTTTTGCTACAGTACTTTCTAAAAGTTTAAAACCTGCAATAATTTTAACAAATTAAACAAGTTATTAATACATTTGCCTTTTTATATACTATTAATAAATACAAAATAAAAAAATACAAAAAAATTACAATATTAATAAATACAAAGTAAAAAAAATACAAACAAATAATTACAAAAATCTAAATAAATTATATCTATTTCATGTAATAGAAATACTGTCAACACCCTCAATTAAGATTCTAGGATATATCTCATCAGGTCCAACTGACTTATGTTTATTTAAACTTTATATACGAGTATAATAGATTGGCTGCCAATTTTTTTTACCTCAGGTCTAGGGGGCCAACTTCCCTTTTTTCTAGGGAGGCTCATCTGCCACATGGCAGACTGACAGCCTAGCCAGTCCGCCACTGCAGCTAGAGTAATTTTAATACCTGCAATAAATAAAGAATTTTATATATTTTTATAAACTATAAAAACTATTTCGATATAAGTAAACATGTAAGCTGAAAATGGGGGGTCTAAGGTTTTTTGGAACCCCTTATGTATGTATTAAACCTGTGTAAGAGTTGAGCAAAGTTAATGTGTCTAAATAGCAACAAATTACCAGTGTTGGAGTCCTCGAGGCCGGCCTCGATGCCGATTTTCCACGGCCTTGGCCTCGCTATGTAATGCCTCGGCCTTGTCCTCGGCCTCGGCCTTGGTCTCGACACCTTCTGGCCTCGAAAAATACGCCGAGGCCGGTCGAGACCGCCCGTTTTGAATTAATTTTTATATTGGATATTTTTATTTCAATAAGAGTGGTGAGAACACCATCTTTCTCTCGCGATCAGACAGGTAGCTATAACTAAGTAATAAGTAACACAATGTCGTTTATGTTAGAATACAAATTTAATAAATTAATTTATAATACAAATAATTAATCAGTGGGGAATGGCGTATAGGAGCGATGGAGCGATCGCTCCCCCTTGCATGAAACGATAAATATTAATTTAACAGAAAAAAATATTAATTTTAAGATATTAAAATAAATATTCTTAAAATATATTTTAAAAATTCATGTGACATGAAACTTATAGCATAGCTTCAAACAGCGTACCACTGTTTGAATACAAAATAATATTGCAGCCGGATGGAGCGATAAATTTTTTGCTCAAGTAAATATAAATTATATGTTACTGCTGTAATGAAAATATAAGTGGAACAATCGCGAATTTTTTTATAATAAGTTTATTTTTGCTAATAGTTACTTCAGTAATAATGATATAAGCCATTTATATGTATTTTATTGAAATTATTACTTATTTGTAATTAACTAGAATTGTACGTCTGGCAGAGCCGCATATGTTGTTAATACACGTACTCTTGTCAGTCTTGGGAGCGACAGTTGAATTCGCTCTAGCCTATTGTGAGTCCGTATTGTCGTACAGTGGTACATTATTTTTATAATCAAATACTGACAAATAGTCTTGTTATTTGGAGTGTTATAATTATAATCATAACGTGAGTAATTTATTCAACAATTATTTTTATATTTTATTAAAATATTTTTTTAATACAAATTTATGGCTTCCTTTGGCATACTGTATAAGTACCGTAAGGAATCACCATGTGATTGTTTATATACTAGAATTTTAAAAATTAATCGTACAGTAATAACTGACAACATTGATGCGTGCATAATGTCATTTACTGTCTTTTACAGTTTTACTATTGTCATTTACAGTACTGTGCCGATTCTCATCTCATCTGCGCTTCTAACTTAATAATGTCTGCAAATTCTCGAATCATCCAATTTGGATACTTCGAGCATGAGATATTTGAAGAAAATGGAAAGAAAAAACATAGAGCAAGGTGCAAGTTTTGTAAGGCAAAGTCTCCAAAACTTAGTGAGTTCTACGGTACCACTTCCAATTTTACAAGGCACCTGAAACGTGTGCACAAAGCAGAGTAAGTGCATGTACAAATTGCTATCAGTTTTGAAATCATTGGGTCTGCAATGCCTTAACAAAGTAGAGGTTGAGATTTTTGCTTATTTTGCTTGTTGTTGATATTTGCTTGTTTTGAACTTGAACTTACATTTATGTTCATTCTGCAGGTGGCAAGAATATGCTAAGGGAAAAACAACCATCAACGACAACTCGCAACAGAATCTCAATGCGTTTTTTTCTATGTCTAGTGATGGAGAACCAATGAAATACAAGCAAAATAATCAACGGCAGAGGCTGATCTCTGAGGAAGTAGTGAGGTTCATGGTAGGATGCAGCCTACCACTTTCCATTGTTGAGGACAAGCACTTCCGGAACCTTCTGCAAGTTTTGGATCCAAGGTAAATGAAATGTTTTTTTGCTCCCCTCTATCCTCAAGGGGCATGATTATGCCTTGCTGAACTCCATCTTACAGAGCAGCATAGGCTTGGTGCATTTATTTCATTTAAAAACTGTTAACGTTTGAATATTTTTTGTTGGAAATTTTAGGTATCAGCCCATGGCAAGGTCAACATTGACAAGTCAGACACTTCCCAAGTTGAGAGCTGAAGGAATCAAGAAGGTCATGGACTTGCTGTCCCACCATAGCAGTATCTCCTTGACGACTGACATATGGACTGATAGGACCATGCGCAGCTACTTGGGTGTAACAGCGCACATCATGGGCACAAACCCTAGAACTAGAAATTATGGGTTGTTGTCTGTTCTCCTGACCTGCCAGCGCTTCCATGGGAAGCACACAGGGGAAAGAATTGCACAAGCATTTGAAAGCATTCTGGAAGATTATAACATAGGAGCAAAGGTTGGTTAAGGCTGTCATTGTTAGGGTTTTAAACTGTCAATGATAAATAGAGATAAATGCACCAGCTATAGCATTAATTTTTTTTGCTATTTCAGGTAGAGTACATAGTCACGGACAATGCTGCAAACATGAAAAAAGCTTTCAAGGTTCAATTTCCAGTAGAGGGTAATGAAGAGACAGCTTTTGAGGAGGACATTGAGGAGGACCAGGAAGTGGAAGATGAGACACTTTGGGAGGAGCTGGACGAAGAAGATGAAGCTCATGTTGACGCTGCATTGAGAACAAGCTCAAGGCAGCGGATATCTTGCTTCGCCCACACACTTCAACTTGTGGTTCGTGACGGGTTAGCAGACATGAAGTGTGTCAGCCGAGCGATCGCCAAAGTTACGAAGATCTCCACTCTCTTACACAAGAGTTCTGTTTTCAAAGAAAGGTGAGTAACGGTTTCAGAGCTGCCAACTACTATGGATTTTCCATATTTTGTTTGGTAAGGTTGGCAGCTCTGCCTTTTCAATTGTCTGGTGTGAGTGTGAATGGAAGACATTAAAATGCCTTTCTTATTTCTAGGTTTGAAGAAAAATTTGGAGATGGCCGAACCATATCTCTGCAGCAGTGGCTACTCGCTGGAACTCAGTATACCACCAGCTTCGGTCACTGCTGGGGATGGAAGGAATGGACCTCAAGAAATTGGCTGAGGTGTGCGATACCCAAGAGTTTGCTCATGCTCTTCTGATTCGTCACGAGTGGGGGCAGTTAACTGAGCTGTGCAAAATTCTGGAGCCATTCGCCGAAGCCACCAACTTGACTCAGGGTAAGAGTTTTAGTGGCGCAAACATCCCCTGAACAATCAATCAAATTTACAATGTATAAATAACTTTGTCATTTGATTGGTGGTAATTAGTTCAAAATCGTTCATCAATGTAAATTTTGTTTTTGTTTTACAGGGGATCAGAGTGCCGCAATAAGTCAAGTAGTTCCTGTTGTCCTTGATATAAACAGCCATCTCCGCAAGTGGACTGATAATGCAAGGTTTTGTAAAACCCTGGTCACAGCTCTACACACTTCTTTGAAAAAACGGGGTGTTTATCAACTGTGGCATGGACACCGATCCAGGCAGTAGAAGCCATCAAGAGCCATTTATTGAAAAACTTTATCTTGTGGCTGCTGTCCTGGATCCACAGTACATGTTACACTGGGTTGATGCAGACGTGGTGTCACTGGTGTGCGAAGAAGGTCCGGAGAATGCCCACGAAATTCTGAAGAATACTCTAAAAGGTATATTGAGTTTATGATCAAGAGTGAAAGAGCAAGGGTTGAGAACAGGATCCAAAAAAATAGTTCAGAACTTGTACAAATGTACAATAATTTGAATAAACTTGCAAATTTAATTTTTCTGGACTGATTTCCTTTGCTTTATATTACAGAGATCGTCATAACAGAAGCGGAAAGGTTCTCATCGAATGACGGCGAAGAAGCTGGAGCCCTCTTTTACCACACCTGCAGCGAAGATGATGAAAGCCCTGCAAAAGTGCCCCGTTTGTTGGCCAAATATAAAAGTATAAGGAGTCGCACAAGGTCAAGGAGTCGGGAAAAGGACTGTGTGCGAGTACAGCTTGAGAAATATCTGAGAGATGAAGAGCGGCATGGGATGGATGCAGTGACATTTTGGAAGGAGAAAAGTGAGGGAAACCTCAAGTACCCTTCACTGTATACCCTTTCAAAAAATATTTTGTGTGTGCCAGCCAGCAGTGCTCCGGTGGAGCGTATTTTTAGCCGAGGAGGGATAATAATGCGACCACATCGGGCGAGGCTGTCTCCTCAGATGTTGGAGACTCTTATGTTTTTTAAAATGTAATGAGCATATTCTTTGAAAAATAAATGTTAGAGTCATGTGTTTGTGTCAAGTCAATTTCGCAACCAAAAAAGTTGCTGCACAACTGCCTGCTTCTGTTTTACATGCGTGTGTGTAATAACTGGCCTCGGCCTTGGCCTCGACCTTGGGCCGGCCTCGAACACTGCGGCCTCGGCCTCGGACACTGCGGCCTCGGCCTCGGACACTGCGGCCTCGGCCTTGGTCTCGGCCTCGGAGGTCGTGGCCTTGACTACAACACTGCAAATTACGACAAAGGGTTAAAAATAGGAAGTTGTGTTCAATTGAATATTCGGTATTTCAACATAGAACAGAAAACCGCAATTTTGAACATGATAACGCGATTTTTGGGAAAAGTTGCAGAAAAGAAACCCCCCTTAGAATTAAATTTTACATAAAAATACATATTGGCCAGAGTGAAATTCGGACTCGGAAAAGTATGATATGCCCTACATTCCCACTGGCGGAAATGGTTCAATCGGTCACACTTATTCATTCATTCTTCATCCGCCCCGTTTCGCACCAATTTTGCAATGGAAAAGTTGATTGAAGAAGTCAGACGGTACCCATGCCCAGTGATGGGCATCGATACATGAAAATCGCTAAAGCGATACCGATACATCGATACATGAAGAACGTCTTAGGCGATACCGATACGCCGATACTTTCTAGATGTCTTAAGCGATACCGATACCGATACATGCATCGCCGATACATGTATCGCCGGTACATTTTTATAATTATTCATGTAATATGTAGGTATTAGATATTATTGTTTATACTAGTAATTTGTACGCACTGTAAGTAAAATCAACGACATTTTAATGGGTTTTATAGATGTAAATAAAAACAATTGCTTTATTTAATGAAAGTATGTTTTAATTTTGTAGGATACATGAATGACTGAAAATATTATACTAACAATTAAAAGTAATTACTATTACCCTTCAAAAATACCAGCTGGCTAAACATCTGGTCAGACAGTCTATTCCTTTTTGGAGCGTGAATGTGACCAGCCAAACTAAACAACCGTTCTACAGGAGCAGAGGATGGTAGTGGTGTGTTATACTTCAGGAAGACCCGTAGAATTCCTGGGTACTGCCTCAGAGATTGGAGAGAATAACTTCCGTCACCTAGATACTGTAAAACTTCCATCTCAGTGGAATCTTGGGTTGCAGAGACATTAGTGGAAGCAGACTCATAACAGAAGAAATCATCTGCACTTCCGTCAGATGCAGCATCACTTAGTTGTTGCTGCGGAGTCTGCTCGCTGAGGCTCTTAACAGTATTAACCAACATTTCTTGAACCCTCTTTTTGACAATGTTAGTATTAAATTTGCCTTTTATTGTCATCCACTTTAACTTGAACAGAGGATTTGAAGACGATGCCAGTATTGCTGCTTTACACTCATGCGACGCATCAAGGCACAGAAACTTTTCAAACCGCTTAGTGAACCCTACTGTGACTGCATTGAGAAGTGGCTGACAATGACGCAATGCCTCCGAATTCAAACGCTCTAGCTATACGCTCTTTCTATATTATGGTTAATTAATCTCAATAACCAGTGGTGTAGTGCTGTGGGAACGCGTGGGAACGGCGTTCCCTTACTTTTTTTGGTAGACGAACGGCGTTCCCTCACTATTTCAAATAAATCCGAACTTACAAATCTCTAACGTCATGAAATTTTAATTCCCACCCCTAGAAGAAATATGAGAAAGAATCATTAACTGTTTCATTTCTTTTAGCTTCGACTGAGGCAATGCTAGCCTATAAAGATCTGGTGAAACAGTCACCACGGCGTACCAGTTGTTAACTTTTTTTTAGTTAATCATTCCAGTTGTTAGCTATTTTCATTGATCGTACTGGATATCGTATATCTAATGACACTGGAAATACTGCATCTTCAACCTTGGAATATATCCTAATATCCAGTGCATATGACCTCAAAATATCCCTGAAATTGGTCAGATTTCAAAAGATTTCCCGGGGGGCTTACAGTGCCCCCGGACCCCCAGCTGTATGGGCTCGCCGCGCTCGCCATTGTCCCCCCCGCATCTGAGTAACACTTTCAAAATGCGTTCCCTCACTTCTTTATTTAGCACTACACCACTGTCAATAACACAAGTACAAACGTGTTTAAACGTTGCGCCGTACTGTGTGACGTGACCAGTATAGTACTGTCATTAAATAAATATTTAATAATATTATTATTTATGTATATTCATAAATATAACTCAGTAGTGTCATATGATAACATCTATTTAAATATTTAAAAATTCTTATTAACGTATCGATGTATCGAAGTATCGATTTTTTTCGATACATTTAAGAAAATTGACCTCAGCGATACCAGTAAATCGATACTTTTGTCAAGTAGCTAAAGTGATACCGATACCGATACAAAAGTATCGATCGATACGTATCGGCGATACATGTATCTGCAGGCACGTGCCGTAAGTAAATACTCAGGGTAGGCAGACTCAATGCGCGAGCGAAGCGAGCGGCTCCAAGCTAGGGGGTCTGGGGTGGGCGCGAGCTCCCCCAGCGGGTTCCGGGGCGGAGCCCCAGCCACCAACGAATTTTAAGCATAATTAACCCCTTCCGCACCATTTGTGCTAATTTTTGGTCAACAACAAATATTTACTTACCGCTTTATTTGTAGATGAATTCCATTCTTCTCTCTTTGTTAGTAACAAAAATATCTGTAATTTTTTCAAAGAAATTGTAAGTGGGATTTTGCTCCATTTTAGTAAATCTTTCCTTTTCAATTGAAATTAAGGCAAGTGATGAAAGCCTTTCCTGTTTCATTATATTCCTGGTGTAGCTTTTAATTCTTTTCAAAGCTGAAAACGACCTCTCAACAGAAACTGTTGTAGCTGGAATTGTTAAAATCAATTGCAACAGCTTCACCGCTTCAGGAAACGTTAGTTCAAGTCCATTTTGAAATATGAAAGCAAGCAAATCTTTAATTGATTTATCCCTGAACACTTGTGCACTATAAATTCCAGCTAGATCAGTTTTCAATCTTATGACATCGAAGAAGTTACCATAATTCTTCTCTAAACTTTCTAGTGCATCCTTATCAATTTATGTAGCTAGTTTTAGAAACTTTTTACTATCAACTAATGAAATAAATTGTAAATTTTTGAAGTCACTGTATCTTGCTTCCATATGCGGCAGTATATCATTCAATATTAGACAGAATATTCTTTCTCTTTCTTTTTTAATTGGACCTTTTGTACGACATTTTGATTCAGTCAAGTTATTTCTTTGAAACATTCTTCAAACTTCTCATAGATATCATCAAAATTTTTGCGCAGACCCTCGAGGGAATTCATTGTTTCATTGATTCTTTCAATGCAATATGGAATATCTATAATTTTAGTTTGTAAGATATTGAAGAGTGTGTCAGTTCTAATGAAAATCTTATCATATACCATGAGAAGAAAGTATGTTGAATCTTTCGTTAGCCAATTATAAAATCCATTACTCCTCACTAAAGTATCTGAGTCCCACAATAAAGGATTGCTGTCAATGTTGTTGAAAAGTTTACAAAGGTCACTATGATAGTGTAAAATAGTTTGCACTAGCTTTGAGTTAGAACTCCATCTCGTTGGTGCAGCCTTTGGAATGCGTTTATGTACTATTTCATCAAGAAATTGCGTTCGTTTTGTAGAGTGATTGAAAAATGCAGCAAGACCATTAATGGTCTTGAAAAAGATTGTACATTCAGGTATAAATTTCGCTGACTGAGATAGAACAAGATTCAACTTGTGAGCGTAGCAATGGGTAAATAACGCTGATGATGCCTTTTCTCTTACTTTAGCTTGAACGCCATTTAAATGCGATGCCATTACCGATGCTCCATCATATGTCTGTGCTACAAGCTTCTCAGCACAGTTGTATTTATCTAAATTTTTAAATATGCATTCTGTTACACCAGTAGCTCTTCTGTCTTTAAGTTCGTCAAATCCTATGAAAGCCTCTTTAATTTCAGAATCCAATACATATCTTAAAACTGTGGAACATTGAGAGTAGTATAGCCGCAAAAGGGGAGAGTGCAGGAATGTTGCAGGTTACTATGTAATGTTGCAAAGGGGGGAGGGGGTTGTTGCAAAGGGGGTGGGGGTTGTTGCAAAGGGGGTTGTTGCAAAGGGGGTTGTTGCAAATGGGGGTGGGGGAAAGGGGGGTGGGGGAAAGGGGGGTGGGGGAAAACTTGGAGGCGGCGTTATCCCCCAAGAGAAAGGAGGAGGAGGAGAGAAAGGAGGAGAGGTGTTCACCTGGCAGGAGCCAAGTGCACACTAAGACTTCCAGCCGGGCTGGCGTTGTTTTATAGGCTCCGAATCAGCCAGAATCAGCCAGTTGGCTGTGCCAAGGGGGGAGAGACGCCTGAAGGAGAGAGAGAGACAGCTGAAGGAGAGAGAGCTGAAGAAGAGAGAGATGCCTGTAGGAGGGAGAGACGCCTGAAGAAGAGAGAGAGAGACGCCTGTAGGAGGGAGAGACGCCTGAAGGAGAGAGGATAGGTACACATGCAGGAGTACACATGCTGGAGGTACACACATACATGCAGGAGTACACATGCAGTAGGTACACATGCTGGAGGTACACACATACGCACACATGCAGGAGTACACATGCTGGATGTACACATGCAGTACACATGCTGGAGGCAAACATGCAGGAGAGAGAGACATCTGAAGGAGGAAGATACATGCAGGAGAGAGAGAGAGAGAGAGAGAGAGAGACACCTGAAGGACAGAGTGGAGTTCTCCCCCAATTTATTTTCGTTTCCCTAACCTAAGAGGCCACTATGGGGTTTACCAAAGGGCCAGAAATAGAAGGAGCAGAGCTCCTTACTCGGCCGGAGCCGAGGGGGGAATGGTTATTCACCAGCTTCGCGATCTTTTATAATCCTCTATTCTGGCTGAGTTGCCAGATAGCGCAATGTATTCCAGATAGCGCCATGTGTCCCATTAATCGTGTAACACATATATGACGATAGTTATTCCAATTAAATTCTGTTTAAATACACCTTTATTAATTGCATACCTTTCCAGTTTTTTTTGCAATGATCGGATTGCTAGATATATATTATTATGCTATATATATATAATTATTTATTTTATAACACAAATAACATAGTTTACCTTCGAAAACGCCATAATAGAAAACAATTAATTTTATGGGAAACTATTTCGACATAAGTTTACTATAATTGTATCAGTCTTTTAAATATCTTCTGATATATATATATATATATATATATAAAATACCACAATATATATTTATAGTTATTCAGTAACACAGAAAAATTTACGCAATAATAGAATTAACAAAGTTACCCCGCTTCATTAAACTTGAAGATGAACGAAACAAATAACATAGTTATCCATAATTCAGCCCTCACGAATAACGAAACGAAATGATCATTTACGATACAATTCGAAATACGATAATTTACGATACAATTCCACCAAACGAGATGAAAACTTATGAAACATATAGCCTCATTCCCTGCGAAGAAAAATGAAAAACGAAATTAAAAGAAACGAAGAAAGTTGGATTTCTCCGAAACCAACCTCGATAAGTAACCCAATGTTCCAAATATTAATATAGCCATTATAATTACTTCTACAATGAATCCAATTAAATTCTGCTTATTAAATAACTTTTTTAGACACTTGATTTTTATTATAAATATTTAAGTCACGAATAACAGTGGGAAAAACGTACACACAATATATATATATATATATATATATATATATAATATAATAAACAACACACACACACACACACACACACACACACACACACGATGAAAGGCAGAAGCTAAATCAGTTCGAATCGTGTCTCTAGGGACACGATTCGAACGAAAAAGGTCTCTAGGGACCTTTTTCGGGCCGAGGGATTATCCTTCTACAAGCTATTCGAGCAGAAATCACCACTGACTTCAGATATTAATTTTATCATTCTTATTACTTCTACAATGAAAATATTTACGCGTAATTTGTATGGTGTCATATAGAAATATAATGATATATATATATATATATATATATATATATATATTGGGGGGGAGATCTCTCACCCGTTCTTCGGCCCGACCCCGTTTCATTGTAGAAATAATAATAATAATATATATATATATATATATAATATACCCTTTGGATAACCTTTGGTTAGCTTCCGCCCGAATTGTTCATTCTGACGAAGGTCAAGGGAAAAACGTACACACAATATATATATATAATATATATATATATGCTACACACACAGACCGTGCATGGAACAAGGAACTCTTCTGGGATAATTAAATCCACTATAGTCCGAGTAAGTAATGACAAATACCGCCTCGGTGGTGTAGTGGTTAGCGTCGCGGACTACGAATCCATCGGCCCAGGGTTCGAGACCCGACGGCAGCCGGCGCGCACCAAAGCCCAGCTGTTCATCCTTCCACATAATAAAAGAAAGTGGTTGGTAGATAAATGGGTACCCTAGGAGGCCTAGTGGTCAAGACGCTGGGCTGCTGATGGGTCGTGGTTCGGAATCCACGTTAAACTGTAGGTCTAAGGTGGAGTGAAAAGCTTGACCTTCGTCAGAATGAACAATTCGGGCGGAAGCTAACCAAAGGTTAGCCCGACGCGGGCAACGGGTCACTCGCAAAGAGAATTTAATCATTGGTAAACTTCCTTCCAGACCACTCTTTCTATATATATATATATATATAGAAAGAGAGCGAGAGTTTTGTTCAATAAATAATAATCGAAAAAAACATCATAATGCACGATTTTCTATGTAGCAATACTAATTAACTCTTTCTCGCCTACGGCGTTACAAGAACGTGCACTCGCTCGTAAATTAGACCTCCAGTTTAACATGGGTTCAGAAATACATCTCGTCGATGGGGTTCGTTGCTTACTCTACCACATGGACTTTTATATGTAAGAGACCTAACCTAACCTACGAAATACATCTCGTCAGGGCCGATCCTAGAGCCATATATAGCAATGGAAATGAGCGCGATGTGTCGTTAAATACGTGATTTAAAATAACAGGACCATTTTACCCGAGGCAGTAGTATATCCGAAAAACATCGTAATGCACGATTTTTTCTATGTAGCAATAATAATTAACTCTTTCAAATACGTGATTTAAAATAACAGGACCATTTGACCCGAGTCAGTAGTATATCCGAAAAACATCGTAATGCACGATTTTTTCTATCTAGCAATAATAATTAACTCTTTCAAATACGTGATTTAAAATAACAGGACCATTTTACCCGAGGCAGTAGTATACCCGAAAAACATTGTAATGCACGATTTTTTCTATGTAGCAATAATAATTAACTCTTTCAAATACGTGATTTAAAATAACAGGACCATTTGACCTGAGGCAGTAGTATACCCGAAAAACATCGTAATGCACGATTTTTTCTATGTAGCAATAATGATTAACTCTTTCAAATACGTGATTTAAAATAACAGGATCATTTAACCCGAGGCAGTAGTATGCCCGAAAAACATCGTATAACCTAACTATAATTTGCAACTACAGTTTACCTTGACTTTCATATGCTTCTATCCTGTTTTATTAATAAAGATTTTTAACTTTTAATAACGTATGAATAAAGATTTTTAACATTTAATTTTATTTTAGTATTTATTCATGCCACGCCGCCTTAGACCACAGCTTAACGTTGAAACCGAATGTTCTTTTTAAAATATAATTAGGATATAATTTCTTTATTATAAAATAAGTTAACAATTATGTTAACAAACAATACTAATAATTTGCAAGTAAAAAATATAATATAAGGGACTACCATAGAAATGTAAGTGCCTATAATTCGATTATATATATATGTTACTCGTCCGGTCTCGTTATAGCGGATTGGTACACGTCATAGCTCCACCCAGCTACATCGGCAGCCAATCACTACGAACATCTGGTCTTTTGGGCGGAGCTTGGCGAATGTGCATATAAAAGGGGATATTTTCAGTTGGGAGTAACAGTAGCTATTTTCGCATCAGTGAATAATCATTCCTTAACCATGGACCTGTACGTCTCCCCAGACTTGTATGAAGAACGTGATACTGCAGCATTAACCACAATTAGTCTTTTCAATGCGGCTGATTGTGGCGAACTATTTTCGACGCAAACCGTAGAAGATATTTGCAGTGACGCTCCTTACAATCCGACGCAAGGGACTACCATAGAAATGTAAGTGCATATAATTAGAATTTTATATATATACGGAGTTGTAGTATCTCGGCAAATAGATACTCGCCAAAAATGTCAATCAATGTTATTTCCCCATTATGCTAAAATCGAAATTTTTATGGCGTTCACTCCTCGAACCAAAGATATCTTCACATAATGGGGATCTGTCTGTCTGTATACTCTGTATATGTTTTCCTTTAAGGTCCGATGAGGATTTGACACGAGTTATACAATCTTTTGAAGGGAATACGGATGATATACTGATCAGTCAACAATGTCAAATAATGTAAGTGTTTTTCGATCTTTTTGGGATAAGAAGACACAATATATTTTCATAAATTTATTAAATGAAAGAAATCAGTACAATAAACGAATATACAAATATACGAACAAAAACATTATAATATACAACGAGTACGTACAATTGGAAAACGGTTTTTTATCTGTCTGCATACCATTTCATCGTTTCGGTGAGTGTGACACGGGTCAAATAAATTTAAAAAATTTATAAATTCTTTATCATTTGACATATGCATGAGAAATGAGACACAGTACATTCCGCAAACATTAGTAAAATATCCCTGCATACGAAATGGGTTCCATACAACTTCGGGAATATGTAACTGAGCGAGAAATTTTACAATAATAGGGTCACTCCAGGGTTGAGTACCGAGTGAATCAAAATAGTACAGGCGCTGTCTATTTTTAAAATAGACAGCGATCCAGTGAATCCCTTCATTACCGATGATGTCTGTGTTCACAATAAGACTACCGCATTCTCGCGTACTTGGCAAACTCAATGTTTCATTCTTCGCAAACACGCCGATAAATTTGGAACGTGTGACTCGCTCCATTACTTTCTGAAGTGTATTAGCATCCATTTTAAAAGTCAGTGATAACGTTTCTAAATCTATCTACTTCTATTAGGGCTTGCGATTCGAGATATACTAGTACACTAATAGGAGCGTCTATAGGCTTGGCGAATTCCAGCCGCACTGAGATGTTTCCGCTCTGCTGTGGGGTTAAATGGGTATTTAGGCTAGCGGATAAGTCAGGTGTAATGTCAAACGGATAAAGGTTAAATTGATCAATGAATTCTTCCTGCGTTACCCCATTACCAAGCTCATCACAATCACCTGCAATATGGGTCAGATTACTATAGGCTCTGGCACAAAGAGGTAACACAACGTCTGATGAATAGTCCGTACCCATTGTTCCACCCAAAGCAGTGCCATTAACGTATAGAGTTATATTTTTAAGTCCGAAATTCTCGAATTTAAAGGCACTCTTTTTATATTTTCCATTCACCGAAGCGTGGTCCTGCATGCCGATTAATATCCTTTTAGGAAGATTTCCCAGGGCAATGTTTTCTATCTGCATCGATGCCAACCCTGCAGGAACCGTATATAGTTTGATCTGCACTCTGTTAATAGGATATTTCACTGTAGCGTTTAGTAAATTTTTCTCAATTTCTAGTTGTTTTGGTGAACTTAATTTCACTCGCCGTACGCGGAGGTATGTGTCCATAATGTGAACCACAACGGACTTTGCGCCCTCTTCTTGATTCGCATCCAGATTTAAGCAGATCTCAGGACTCGTGCGGGTGAGCTTTATTTTCATATCCACCCCGTTCACAAGCAACTTCTCCTGGAAAGTGAAATCTGTGTGCAACCGTCCAAAACACTCGTATATTTTCTTTTTAGAATTTTTAAATTTGTCCTTTATACTATTTTCTTTAGTTTGATAATATCCCTCCGCACTTAAAAAGGTAGCCTTCGCTTCTTTGGAAAAGTTGAGGACATTTTCCAAATAGGCTCGTAGATGATAGTACCCCGTGCCTGCCGATATGTTGGTCTGATTTAAATATACGTCACACTGGTTGAATATGGCGTGCAGAAAGTTTGTTTCAGGGTATACAGCATATTTGTCATCGCAGACCGTTCCATCAGAATGGGCTATACGTAGCTTAGCGTACATGTGCACACAGCTTGGATCAAAAAAGTAAGGACCTGAGCTGGGTATCACGAATTCTATAGGTGCACTTGGGGAACTAATTGTGTTTAAAGGGTTAATTGTAATAAAGTCACTGTGCTCAATAGAAACTTGGGTTGGCGGGAGCTCAAAAAAGGACAGCTCCGATTTACAGCATTGTGAACTACATGGGTGGATGAAGCGTGCCATGGCGAAATAGTGACTCCTCTCTCGACAAGTGGTAAACAAACTATGATTCATGAGATCAATATCCTTAGCTTATATCAGTCAAAAAAGTGGTCAACCATAGGTTTCATTCGCTTACAGCATTTCTTTTTTGATAGCCTTTTACGTTTAATACCACGTGACCCCTTCTTCTTCTTCCGGGGAGCCCTCCTCTTCTTCTTCCCGCCACCACGCATTTTTCTCTTTGCATCTTTGATGATTTCGTTCCGTGTACGCTTTAAATGTTTTTTTAGAGCTTCTTTAGGTTTAGCCCCGGCCAATATGTCTTCTGCAGTGTTAAGGCCTGATTGTAGCGCTTTCCTTCCAAGGTATCTGGCACCCCTCTTCAGCAAAGGAACAGCCGTACGTAGTATGGATGAAAAAATGGATCCAAGTCCACTACCGCGCTGGTATCGCATCCCTCGATAGACGGTGAAAGGCTTTCTATCCATTATAACTCAGTGCGTCGAAAGTGTAGCTTCACTGTTAAGCTCCCGTTACCGAATGGGAAGTTTTCGCCCTCAATCGTTCTTATATATATTGTGATATTGGTTATTAAATTAGTTGCGACATTCACATAATGGGGTCTGTCATATGTAATACTGAAACTCCTTCCTCTATGGTTGGGGATGTGAGCAATGCGCAGCAGGCGTGTCTGGGTATTTAAGCAGATCTCAGGACTCGTGCGGGTGAGCTTTATTTTCATATCCACCCCGTTCACAAGCAACTTCTCCTGGAAAGTGAAATCTGTGTGCAACCGTCCAAAACACTCGTATATTTTCTTTTTAGAATTTTTAAATTTGTCCTTTATACTATTTTCATCTTTAGTTTGATAATATCCCTCCGCACTTAAAAAGGTAGCCTTCGCTTCTTTGGAAAAGTTGAGGACATTTTCCAAATAGGCTCGTAGATGATAGTACCCCGTGCCTGCCGATATGTTGGTCTGATTTAAATATACGTCACACTGGTTGAATATGGCGTGCAGAAAGTTTGTTTCAGGGTATACAGCATATTTGTCATCGCAGGCCGTTCCATCAGAATGGGCTATACGTAGCTTAGCGTACATGTGCACACAGCTTGGATCAAAAAAGTAAGGACCTGAGCTGGGTATCACGAATTCTATAGGTGCACTGGGGAACTAATTGTGTTTAAAGGGTTAATTGTAATAAAGTCACTGTGCTCAATAGAAACTTGGGTTGGCGGGAGCTCAAAAAAGGACAGCTCCGATTTACAGCATTGTGAACTACATGGGTGGATGAAGCGTGCCATGGCGAAATAGTGACTCCTCTCTCGACAAGTGGTAAACAAACTATGATTCATGAGATCAATATCCTTAGCTTATATCAGTCAAAAAAGTGGTCAACCATAGGTTTCATTCGCTTACAGCATTTCTTTTTTGATAGCCTTTTACGTTTAATACCACGTGACCCCTTCTTCTTCTTCCGGGGAGCCCTCCTCTTCTTCTTCCCGCCACCACGCATTTTTCTCTTTGCATCTTTGATGATTTCGTTCCGTGTACGCTTTAAATGTTTTTTTAGAGCTTCTTTAGGTTTAGCCCCGGCCAATATGTCTTCTGCAGTGTTAAGGCCTGATTGTAGCGCTTTCCTTCCAAGGTATCTGGCACCCCTCTTCAGCAAAGGAACAGCCGTACGTAGTATGGATGAAAAAATGGATCCAAGTCCACTACCGCGCTGGTATCGCATCCCTCGATAGACGGTGAAAGGCTTTCTATCCATTATAACTCAGTGCGTCGAAAGTGTAGCTTCACTGTTAAGCTCCCGTTACCGAATGGGAAGTTTTCGCCCTCAATCGTTTATATATATTGTGATATTGGTTATTAAATTAGTTGCGACATTCACATAATGGGGTCTGTCATATGTAATACTCAAACTCCTTCCTCTATGGTTGGGGATGTGAGCAATGCGCAGCAGGCGTGCCTGGGTATCCCCAACAAACTGGTGCTCCACTATATTACTGTAAATATAGCACATGTCTGGGGACCTTTCAGCCAATTTCTCCATCTTCAATTGATACATTAATCTGGACAAGTTATACTGTGTCTCGTGAAATGTGTCTCTTTGGAAGGCTGCGCTATATCGGCCGTTGGTTAGAATTTTGAACTTTCTATGTTCTTTAAGACATCTGTTAGTCTTTGATTTTAGGATTAGTGTATGTGCAGGGTTGTTTACGATTTCATATACTAAATCATTCGTAAGGTTTGAGTTTCTTAAACTTACGTTTAAGCCTCTCACAACATCCTCGGCCGAACCATATTGACCCGGCCCTACTTACTTCTGTACTGTAATACCGTGCAATCTTAGTCCAAACGATGCGCATAGTTTCATCCATAGCTACCCCAGCTTTTTCACACTCGTCAATGTCTCTAAGAATCGTAAAAACGGTTTCTTCATGTTCAATATTTAAAAAGACGGTGTCCAGCTGAATTTCGCATATCCCCACCTCATACGAATCACGACCCAATTCAATGTGCCCATGGAGTTCTGTTACAAAGTTGGCTAGCGTGTTGTTAGGGTGTACAGACAGGGACGAGGAGGACGGGAGTGTGACGTAGAAATGGTTAGGAGCCATGTTGCATACTATTTAAGCTTCATTATTGCATCAGCTTTTATATAGGTGTTGAAGCTTTCTGGGTACCCTAGCCATTTCACCAGGTACATTTTTCTCCTTCCTGAACCTTTGCTTCCTAAAATTTTCTCAATTTTAAACACATTTTTTTCTAAATTAAACGCAACTTTCTGCAATTCCTCGCGGTAAAAGCCTCCTGAGATTTCTTCCCCATTCAAATCTTCAATGTAATACATCATTATCACACCTTTAGGTCTCACAGCCCTAACTTTAAAAATCTCGCGTGTCCATCCTTGCTCAAAACCCTTTGCGAATTTATTCCCCGAACGCGACAGCCTTACATAATCATTGATTTTGAAGCGCACAGAGTGTGGTGGTGGTGGTGGTGGTGGTCCATCTCTTCTCGGGAGCGTACCTCTTTCTAAAACTTCGTTAGGTGTTGCCCCAATCGTGCGATGGTGTGAGCGGTTGTAGGATGATGCCAATGGTTCCAGAATGTCTAGAAATCTGTATGTGTTTTTATGTGTAAAATAACGGTGCATGCGTTCCTTTATGGTGCGCTGAACTCTTTCAGCTAAAGAAGCCTTATGTATAGAATTGGTTGTGTAATAGCTGATATTAAACTCTGTCAACATATTCTGAAAAGCACGGCCTATAAACTCCTTCCCCATATCCGTACAAAAATAGCCAGGAACCCTGTTTTCTTTTAACATTAGCGTTTTGGTGGCTTTAGCAACTGTTTCAGGTGATTTATTTTTCAGAGGAACTAGCCACAGATATCTAGAGAATACGTCTATTATGAATAGAATGTAGCGGTAACCATCGTTATACACAGAATATCTTTGCATGTCTGTTAAATCTGCTTGCCAAATAGAATCAATCGAGGAAGCCGTTGTCTTGGCTGTTTTAAACCTTTTTCTCACAGGCTTATGAAGCGTATAAGCGTCCTGCTCCCTCAAAAATCTTTCAACATCTTTTTTTCCTACTCCGTAAACGTGCAGTCTATCTACGCCGCCGTAAGAGGATGGGGTAGAAATGTCATAATAACGTTTAGTTAATACGTTAGCCATTTGCGTATTTTAGAGGCACGTGGGTAGGGTTGGTTTAACCTCTTCTTGCTCCTCTTCAAAGGTGTTACCGCAGGGGGTGACGGCGCCTTCAATTGTGTCACAGGCGTTGCATGTTCCAAGTCTTTTAACCTGTTCAGATTTCCTATCAACGTTTTAGGGACATTTATTTGTTGTAGTCTTGCTTTAATATGCTTCCATCCTGATGGTGATGGCCTATCCCACTTTCTCACCAGATCATGGACAATGTCTACGATATTCGATCCCTGTACCTTTGATCCTTCCACAATGATCTCCCCTGTATCGGTCCATTGTATGGCGGGATCCTCATTCAATAGATTATAAAGACTTAAGCCTTTACTCCTCAATGTAAGTGGGAGGGTATTTTTTAATACATGTTCGATATGTTGTGTGGCTAATCTTTTTGGTTGGTCAGCTGTGTCGTCGGGTACAGATCCTATGTCGCCATCGTCCCCCGTGCTGTGCCTAATAACCACAGGAATCTCCGTAGGGCTCTTATAATTTTCGTACTCGTGAAGAAATTTCTGCAGAGCTTCTTGGTATAGATTCTTTTCTCATCAGGTGTTTTTTTTCACTGTTTAATAGGGCTAACAATTCGCTTTCCATTCTTTTAAGTCTGCTTTTACGGGGATCTAGATCCGTGTCTCTTTGCAGTGAGGCGTACACCTCGTGGGGAATCACTACCACTTTCTTCATATATTAATCTAGTCAGTAAAGGGCCCAAAACTGAAAATAAGATGGGGAGAAATGACCCTCCTGTTTGCACAATAACTCGTTTTTTCTTCGCTACAGTTTGACTTTTACGAGCGAGTGTAGTATTATTTCTTGTAGCGGCGTAGGCGAGCCTTCTGATGGGCTTTCATTGATACATTGCAATTTATAACGTTAAGACAGATTTCACAGATGCATTTTAAAAAGTCGGCGTCGATATTTTTAATAAACATCTGCTGCATTGCCCGGGGCAGTCGATGATAGATTTTTATTAATTCATGGTATTTCTTTAGTCTCTTTGTCATTCTGGAATATACACCGTTTCAGGCTCGTTTGGAAATATATTCGTTCGCAGAAGCACTCTAAACGTGTTTCGCGGATGAAGGTCGCAAAGCAAATATCCGTAACGCATGCTTGTAGCTTCTTTATAAACTTCCAAAAACTCCTTACGCTGATTCGGGAACATTTGATTGGCTAATACCCCAATTTGTGATACATCTCTACGTTGCGCGAATAAGACTAGATATTGCGTATTTAACGACACATCGCGCATGTATCTATTTTTGAAAAATAGATTCTGATTGATGAAGAACACGCTTATGTTAAGATGGTGGGAGTATACTGTAAATGTCTCGGCAAACGTTTTATCCATCTCCAACATGATATCGTCAATTACAATGATTGTATGTTCAGTTCCCTTTAGCGAATTAACGTCATATACACCTTTGTGGAACAAAATATCATCTTGGTACTCGTTGAACACTGATTGATACGTCGAATAGCACCATATAACTTTATGCACAAATTTCGAGAACATCTCGCCCTTTTCTTTAATGATTTTAAGCATAAACACAGTTTTACCACATCCTGTAGGTCCAGATATAATACATGTGGATGGCTCGTGAATCTGAATTTTTCTACAGAGTCCATTTCTAACACGTCACACTCCTAAGTGGGTCATTTACAAAATATTACAAATTTTGAGTGCTGATCCTTATATTTCTTCTCCCACAGAACCGACGATGAGGTAGAGCAACCTATCATTACGGATGACGATGACAGTGTAGTTATGATCTCCTCCCCTGAACCCTCACCAGCGATACAGGTTGCACGTCCAAAGCGGAGGTATGAGAACCCCACATCAGGTATAAAGCGGCCGAAATACGCACCTGTTGCAGTAGACCCCCAACCCTCAACCTCTTACGCAACAACCTCCCCAGCAGCAGCACCTAATATACCCCCTTATTCTGCCCCCCGTTCTGTTAAGTCTACAATAATAGATCCCCAACCCTCCTACGCAACAGGGCCCCCATCAGCAGCAGCGCCTAATATATCCACTAATTCCGCCCCCCGTTCTGTTGAGGATGTTATTACGTTAGAGTTAGTGCGATCCGCAGCCCCCACCCCGCCTTGACTAGAAATCGATATAGAGTCAGGGTCGACCCTAGAGTCATGTATAGCAATGGAATTGAGCGCGGGATACGCAGGGTAGTACAGCATATTATAGAGTTTGCTCTTCAGAATCGCGACGAGCGTGAGGTCAGGACGAGTCTGTCCTTTGGGTTCGGGTCAGATGACGGTGATGTAGACGATTATTGGGTGATAGTACCGTTTAGACGTTTGGCTGCTGAAGATGTAGAATATATATTAGGGCGTATAATGCAAGCCGTCCAAAGTAGTATAGCCTTCAATATGGACAACTTCACGGTAAATATTGACCGTGTATTCCGTGTTGCGGGTCATAGTGCCATACCGTACACTCTTAACTTCAATTCTCCAACTATTTACCGAAGGCATATAAACGTCGATCGTGGTTGCGGCTTTATAGCAGTACTCTTAGCACGTATGTTTACTGTACAAAATACACGGACTCAAAAAATTTGGCTGCCTACGATCGTTGAGCGTGCCCGTAAACTAGCTGTAGACTGTGAACTTGAATTTGACTGTAATATGGGTCCTGAAGAGCTGAGAAAGGTAGAACAGGAAATGAATGTGCGCATAGTTATATTTGGTTTGGATGATCGCCGCCGGACTGTGTATGTTTTTAAAAGCTGTGTGAGAGATCGTACAAGACCCTACTTATTTTAGGATTGTCAGGGACAACGTATCTCCCCATCCGTAATATAAGGGGGCTTTACGCGAGTTATGACAAAAGTCGAAAATATGGGAGACATCATGATTTGTGTAAGGGGTGCCTCGAGTTTGCGGATGATATAGTGAGACATTGTAAAGAATGTCACATGGTATGTGAGCAGTGTAAAAGCACCAAATGTGAAAGCCGTGTAGTTGAGAAGAGAGACTGTGATGTGTGTAGACGCACATTTTTCAATAATAGCTGCTTTGATCTCCATAAATCAATTGGTACGTGCAGGAAAATGAGAATCTGTGAATGTGGTATGTTTCACACAATGGATAATTGGGGAAAATTTAAGCACAAGTGCGACGTAATTCACTGTCCTACATGCCAGGAGGAATATAAGGCGGATGGAGTAAAGCATGTGTGTTATATGAAAGATGCTAAGCCTAAAAATAACCCTTGTATAACTGTGTACTACGATATAGAAACATATACGAGCGCTGAAACCAAAGAGGTAATTCCACATTTACTTGTGAGCCAGACCATCTGTGATGAGTGTATGGGTATCGAATGTGACGAGTGCCCCAAATGCGGTAAACGGACAAACGTTTTTAAAACGAATGTCAGCGATAGTCCTGTGAAACTATTTGTGTCCTATATTGTCAAGTTAGCCGACAAGTTCAAAAAAATGACTGTGTATATTCTCGCCCATAACGGGGCAAAGTTTGACACGGAGTTCCTTTATAAGGAGTTGCTTGAACACGAATCCTCTGAGATATTTACAGGTGATCCATTGAAAAGAGGCAACAAATTAATACAGATGCAGATAAGAGGCAATGTACAATTTAAAGATACTTTATTATTCACACCTTGTAAATTAGCAAAGCTACCCAAGGTGATGGGAGTAGCAGCTGAAGTTTCCAAAGGATACTTCCCATACACTTTCCTCACCAGCGAGACTTTAAACTACGTAGGCCCACCGCCCCCCAAACATTATTTTGACTGCATTGATGAACGTGAAGACTTTGATCGATACTACGACAGTTTTAATGAAAGTAACCCTTATAATATAGCTGATGAATGTGAGCGTTATTGCGTGAATGATGTGCGCGTGCTTAGAGTATGTTTCCAGGCCTTTAGAAGTATGTACATAGCCCGTTTCAAATGCGATCCACTGCAAGTCGCAACCACCATCGCATCATTATGTTTTACGGTGTTCAAGAATAACTTCATGCCTAAAGACACCTTAGCCATTATTCACCGAAACAACCCCCGCAGTTACGGACACAAGGCTATTTACTGGCTCATACACCTGCAGCAACAAACAGGTGTATACATAAAGCACGCCCGCAACACGGGTGAAGTACCCATTAAGATTAATGGACGTGTTTTTTGGGTTGATGGGTTAAGTGAAAACCGTGTCACTGGTGTGAAGACTGTGTATTCCTTTAATGGATGCTGGTGGCATGGATGCCCCCGCCCTGAGTGCGGTATCGTCGGAGATATCCACGGTAGATCTCCTGCCGACTGTCTTGCAGGGACCCGCACCCGCGATCAACTTATAGGATCACAGTTCACTCACAAAGTCTTGTGGGAGCATGAATATGATGCACGGATGGAGACAGACGATGTATACCGTGAGGAAATAAAAACGATCAAGCGTTCAATGGTGCTGGACCCGCTCAAATGTGGTGATAGCTTGTTTGGAGGACGTACAAATCCATTCAGACTATACTTTCCACCTACGGTGGGCGTGAAGCTCCATTACTACGATTTCTGTTCTTTATACCCATACGTGATGAAGAGCCATCCGTAACCCGTGGGCGCTCCTGAGAAACTGGTGGGACCTAGCATACCCTCCATCAATGAATTTTCAAAAAATTTGAATGATCATTACTTTGGGCTCTCTTTCGTAGACGTACTCCCCCCACGCAATTTATGGATGCCGATCTTACCTGTCGTTATCGACGACAAGCTCATGTTTCCCCTGTGCGTGAAGTGCGCGGAAGAGGATAACGGCGAATGTAACCATATACCCCACCAGCGTAAGATCAGAGGCGTATATACAAGTCCTGAGCTGGCCCTAGCCGTACGCCATGGTTATAGAATACTGAAGATACACGAGGTGTGGAGGTTTCAGAAGCTCCCCAACCTTTTCACACCATATATAAACGCCTTTTTGAAGGATAAGGTTGAAGCATCAGGGTATCCGCGAGGAGTTGATACCGAAGATGAAAAGTCTGCCTATATTCAACGTTACCGCGACCGCGAAGGTATACAACTTGATCGTGTCCAAATTGTAAAGAATCCTGGCAAGCGCTTTAGTGCAAAGTTGTGTCTAAACAGTCTATGGGGAAAATTTGCGCAGAATACCGGCAGAGGGAACATTCATTTGGCACAAAGTTATAGCGATGTCTGGGATTATGCCAATGCCCCCGATAAAGAGGTCATGGAGATCGTGAATGTAGGTAATACTTACGTAGTAAAGTACAACAACACTGAATTTGCCACAGATACCTCAAGGGTTACAAACATACCTGTGGCGAGCTTCACAACAGCCTACGCCCGTATAAAACTTTGGGGTCTATTGCATTCTCTTGGGCGGAGAGTATTGTATGCCGATACAGATAGCGTGATATTCACAGAGAGGGAGGGTGATTACATGCCCGCTATTGGGGAGTTCCTCGGCGAGCTCACTGATGAGATCAAGGATGAGTATGGGGACGACGCATACGCCGACTCTTTTATCTCAACAGGACCTAAGACTTATGGGGTACGGGTCAGGGTAGGGGATGAAGTGAAATATATCGTGAAGGCAAAGGGTATTACGCTCAACCATGCGAATCGGGAGGTTGTTAACTTTGAGTCGTTGAAGGATCTAGTATGTTTGCAACCTCACCAACTAATTGTAGGCACCCACAATTTTCGGGCGCAGAAGTTGGGAGGCGTGAAGGAACTTAGGGGTACGATGGTGTGCCGTAACACCTATAGGAAACGTTACCAGTTACCTGGCACCTATGATACCGTACCCTTTGGATACCAATGATGCTTCTAACTCACACGTCTTGTATATAATCGTATCTATTTGTAAATATATATGTATATATAACTTGAATATCTCGAATCGTATTTGTAAATATATGAATATCTCAATAAATCAAATAGCGTTTCACTTTCTCCTTTGTGTGTGTGTGTGTGTGTGTGTGTGTAGGTGAAAGTTCTAAGCTCCGCCCACTGCGTGAGTCATGCTACTATCTGGGAGTCCCTGCGTGGTCAGTCGACCGCAGTAAGCCCGAGAGATCAGACGTGTATTCAGATCAGACGTATATTGAAATGGCTACCTTTAATATCGCTTGCACAACGTTTATGAAATGGTATTCAGTAAAGTGTGAGGATGTGGTGGATACCGAAAAACTTCCTATTCCCCCCTCCTATGCCTCTTTTAAAACCACATTGGATTGTGCGAAGTTCCAAGATGTACAAATACTCTACGGATGTTCTGGTGAGACTGTTGAAGGCTTTCGTTGCACAGACGATGTGCTGAAGTATGCTGCAGGGCTAAACTTTATAAAGTCTCACATACACCGTGAAGTAAAAGAAACAACGCGTGCAGAAGAGAAGCAGCAGGTATGGATAATGAGCCTTGTGGATGGGTGGTGTGACAAGCGGTATTACGTCATGCTACACCATGTCGATTACTCATACCCTACGTCTGAAAATGTGAATCTCGTGATCATGGACAATCTTAGGTGTTTTTATCACTATATTAACGTATATCATGATGAGGTTCATAGTGAGGTTGTGGCTAGTGCCATGCGTGAGTTTTTAACAGATTTTAGAGACGAGTATCGTTTGATGGGTAGAAAGGAAAAATATGAGCATATGTTCCTCTCAAATAGTGCGCCGGAGTGTGGAGATGATTAGCGCCTAGTTCTTATCCAAAGTGCGTAGGCTGGTAGTGACGAAACGGAAAAACAAATATGTGCAACAATTCGAGTCGTACGAACATGCCCATTCACGTATCATCGAGTCAGCCGCCCGTCGAACCGTTCCTGTCTGTGCCTCACACGGCTCATAGTTATCTCAGAGCTTGAACCGAGTGGACGTGCGCTCCTCGAATACGATGGAACTTCCTTTGAGCAGCATTCTCAACGCCTCGTACGATGTGTCCGTGACGAAATCGTTGCGCGTGTTCAGGCGTAATTCCGGTACCATTAGCTATGTTCTGGAAACGGAATGTAGACCGACAAACAAACGTGTTTATTTAAGTATCGAGGAGATGAATAGAATCTTTGTGATAGTTGATAAGTGGTGTGAAGATCGTTATAAAATACCTGCTAACGTAGGTACAAGAAGAGAGCAGATTAGTGACGCGCCCTCATACGCCGTTGTATGTACGTTGTGTATAAATAACGATCGGCCGTGCATTGATATAAGGCTGATGTGGAAGAATGCTTCTGATAATAACGCTCTTATTCCTACGCGAAACCGTTTCATCCTCGACAGAATGTTTGAAATCGTCGGATTCCGTAAACTGAAACCTATATTAGACGCGCGTGTTACGGATATGCTTTATTTTGATACAGTTCTTGAATACGCATACACTGCTCTGCTCGATGGGTTTACCGAGTGTAGGACTGGTGAGAATGGTCTAGTGCTGGATGTTTATTTAAAAAGTTTAGACTCTTTGAAATACCATGAACTTTGGTACAAAGCAATTGATCGGTACAAGGCTGAGCTCACCTACACCGTTCACCCTGAAGAACTATTTCTTTATATAACGCGCAGTTGCCGTAACGATTTAGAAGATTATTTCAATTGCCGTTATGTTGAGTGAAGAGTTCACGATTGAAAAGCTCGAGTCGGTAGAAATAAACCCTCGATTGGAAAAGCATTCTTATAAACTTGTGTTTAATAATGTAGCTAACGATGAACTCTTTGTGCGTGCTTTTGATTGTATTCTAGACGTATTTAAAGATGACTTGCCAACCGGTTGTAAAGTGGGGACAAAAATAGTACTGAACGATATGAAAGCCATTCATATCGAATACAGGCTTCCCTATACTTTAAGCGGTGAAATAATATTAAGCCGCATAGACTGCATAATGCAGAGCAATAATGATGTAATTGTAAACTCGATTAAGACCGATTTTAGTATTTTGAAAAAAAAGTGAATTGTATATATATTTTGCTTGACGATTATACGCATATTTCTATTGATTTGTGTTTTTATATATATATATATATATATATATATATATATATATATATATATATATATTTTGCTTGATATTTCTCCTGTACTGTTATGTACATATTGAAGTGTATATGAAATGTATATTTTATTTTATATATCACCATAATTGTGTATGTGTGTATATTTCTCCTGTACTGTTATGTACATATTGAAATGTATATGAAATTTATTTGAAATGTATATTTATTTTATATATAATTATGTGTATATATTTCTGTTATACGCATATTCCTCAAATGTATATGAAATGTATATTTTATTTTATATATATATATATCCATAATTGTGTGTATATATTTCTGTTATACGCATATTCCTCAAATGTATATTTATTTTCTATATATTTATAATAAAAAGAATGATGCAATGTTGTTTATTGTTATGCCTTCTACTACCGGTATTCTGTATACAACAGGTATCTGGCAATATTTAAGCCTTCTAAGCCAACTGGCTGATTAGGAGTCTATAATAGTGTATACAATGGTATCTGGCAATATTTAAGCCTTCTAAGCCAACTGGCTGATTAGGAGTCTATAATAGTGTATACAATGGAATACATGGCGCTATCTGGCAACTCAGCCAACTGGCTGATTAGGCGTATATAATAATAATGTATGCAATAATACTGCTAAAAAGAGGTATCTGACAACCAGCCAACTGGCTGATTAGGAGTCTATAATAATGTATACAATGGTATCTGGCAACTCTGTCTTCTGAATACATGGCGCTATCTGGCAACTCAGCCAACTGGCTGATTAGGCGTATATAATAATAATGTATGCAATAATACTGCTAAAAAGAGATATCTGACAACCAGCCAACTGGCTGATTAGGAGTCTATAATAATGTATACAATGGTATCGCGGTATCTGGCAACTCAAGCCATTTACGCCAACTGGCTGATTAGGAGCCTATAAAACAACGCCAGCCCGGCTGGAAGTCTTAATGTGCACTTGGCTCCTGCCAGGTGAACACCTCTCCTCCTTTCTTTCTCTTGGGGGATAACGCCGCCTCCAAGTTCCCCCCCCACCCCCACCCCCTTTGCAACAACCCCCTTCGCAACAACCCCCTCCCCCCTTTGCAACAACCCCCCTTTGCAACATTACATAATAACCTGCAACATTCCTGCACTCTCCCCTTTTTCGGCTATACTACTATTGAGCTGTATTTGAAATATCAGTCGATTCATCCACTTCTATAGCAATGAATGGGGATCTTGCGATATCTTCTTTAATATTATTTTCTACAGCTATGCCTACTGCTTCAATCAAGTCATTTTGTATCTTGTTAGAAACGCCAGAAAACACGGATGAAGTCTGTAAATGTTGTGCTAATTTTTGGTCAAATTTTGCAGTGTAGTTCAGTAACTCAATATAGTTTCCACGATTTAAAAAGGATTTATCTTCATTATCACCGCGGAAAACAAGTTCTTGTTTAATCAAAAAGCAAGTAGCAGAAATTAATGTTTTCAGTATGTCTCTGTTTTCCTTTACCTTTTTATTGTGAATTTCAATGCTAAGTTTTTTTTGCTTATCTATGCTCAAGTCGATTCGTGTAGATCCAAATGTTTTCAACGATATTTGACTTTCATAATGCGCAGCAGACCTCTCGTGCTTACTTAAAGCATTAGTCAAATTATTTAAATCACAATATCCTGTTCTTATCCACACACTTTCACTAGATACGGAAAATAACAAGCATGGAAAACAAAAGAGTCTACCTGTTGTAACACAACCACACAACCACTCTTTCTTGCTGTACCATGTCGTTTGAAACGTTCTGATTATTTTTGTTCATTTACGCTGTAGCAACTGTTTCAGTTCCGGTGTCGGCCTACCATTTTTAATCACATTCAACCTTTCTTCATAAGACAGTTTAGAAAAATTCTTAAGATACTCACTGTCCATATTTGAAAAGGGTTAAATTTTGAAATAAAATGTCTAAAATTTAGTGCAATCACCAGAGGCAAACGACAACACAGACGCGCGCACAGCCACACACCCGACCATGTGCCCGAACGGCAAAACACTGAGTGAAAAGCAGAACTAAATCTGCTTATATAGCGCAGTATTTGTCACAGCTTGGAGCTCCACTCACGGCACGTGGGAAAATTTCATTGTCAAGCGTTAATATATATAGAGGTTGAAAGGCACGGGAAATTGTGCTTCTAACACAATATTATCCATTTACAAATTTATACATTGAATTTCATACATTAAATTAACATTTATATAATGAAGTGAAAATCATTTACTTTTTATATTTAATATTTTTAGTTTTATTCAGGGTAGGCACTGCCTACCTTGCCTACCCAGAGGGCACGTCCCTGGTATCTAGATACTGCCCATCACTGCCCATGCCTTTATGACATGAGGAAAGAAGAGTACAGGGACATATACAGAAAAGATAATTGCCCCATTGTCAAGTGATACCCCCGCGCAGGGCCGCATTTAGGGGGTGGCGCACCGGGCAAATGTCCAAGGCCCCGCGCCCGATGGGCCCCGCAAATTTCAATTGAAAAAATTAAACGTCACGTATTTGCCATCTGCGACGAGTTTTACTTTTTCCGGCAGGCGGCATGGCATCAGGCATTCTAATATCCGCTTTGATGGTGTTTAATTTGTTGTTCGTGTTAGTGTTACTCATTTCTAATGTTGTTACTAACTTACTTCTTGTTGTTTCTGTTGCAGATTCATGATTTATGTTCTTAATGTTGGCATTGTAATACGTACAACATGGAAACGAGCCGTGACCGGGATCGAAGGAGGAAATATAAACCCGGTAGTGAAAAGCGAAAATGAAACAGAATCCCAGACGGAACGTGAAGACATGCAACAGATTTTATCGGCATATGAACACAAACGAATTGAAAGGAACATTCCCAAACATGGAAATAGCAATGAGAATATACCTGTGTATGTTTGTCACGAACTGTTCTGGTGAACGTTCATTCTCGAAACTCAAACTGATCAAAAATTACCTTCGCTCCACAATGGGCCAGGAGCGCCTTTCGTCCCTGGCACTATTGAGTATAGAGCATGAGGTGTTGCAGTCGGTGAGTTTCGAGGACACAATCACGCAGTTTTCCAAACAAAAATCCAGGAAGCGTCCTATGTAATATTCATTACAAATCTACACTCTATCTACAGTACAGTAAGCTGTACAGTTTAGCGGTTTATTAAGTGTATTACAATTGTGTAGCTGTTTATTAAGTGCATTACAATAACTGTGTAGATGTTTATTAAGTGCATTACAACTGTGT